>JARIHP010000080.1:0-238770 GCA_029282125.1 Mycena amicta
CCAGGACCACCAGGCGACGTCGGTGGGGACTGCGATTGAGCACTTCCTGTTAACGCCGAGTCAGCAAAGCGCGAAGAACCAGCAGGAAAAACTCACCGCCTCTCCCAGTCCCAGCCCAATACGCCTCGACCTCCTCAATCGTGATACTGTCGTTGATGACCTTGCCCAGATCCTTCCCCCGGTCCGCCTCGACGATGACGAGGTCGCCGACACGAATGGCGTTGGGGTCGTCCGTTGCGCTAGAGTCGGCTTTGGCTAGAACGAGCAGCGTTAGAAACACGAAGACGAAGACGACGACAAGAAGAAAGACGACGACTCACCACCCTTGCCAGGCATCAGATAAAACAAATCCGTTCGTCCCGCCTTGAATTCGACAATGTACAGCGGCCAGTCGGGCGGCACTGCGTGGAGCGGGATGCCTTTGCCCATGTCGCCGCCGAGAGGCTGAGGGTGTGCGTGCTGCGGGTGTGGGTGCTGGTGAGGACCGTGCGGGTGGGCCGGCGGCTGGTTCTGGTGAGGAAGACCATGCTGGGGCGGCGGGGCATGCGGATGCTGGTGCGGGTGAGGCGGTAGGTGCGCTTGCGCATGCTGAGCTTGAGCTTGGTGAGGACCTCCGTAATGCCCTTGTCCCTGTAGCGACGTCGTTAGTATCCATACGATATCGACCTAGAATGACTCACCCCGGCGAACCCACTTCCCCTCCCACCTCCTCCTGCAGCCCCAGGCGACATCGGCGCATGGCCCCCGACGCTCGGCGGTCTCGCTCTCAACGGCGACGGCGGGCTGAAATACGAGTCCGCCCAGTCCTTGGTGCCTTGTTGCTGGCGAGTCACCGACGGACTACGAGCGACATCTCCGTGGTCGTTGTAGTAACGTCCGCGAGTGGACGATGACATGAGCGGAGACCCAGGGGCATGGTTGTCGTGCTGGGTGCGGGTGTTGATGGAGAGCGAGCCCAAGGCGCCTTCGAGGTCGTCGTCCGTGAGAAGGAGCCCACCACCACCGCCTCCGCGTCGGGGAAAGCCAGTAGCAGACGAGGGAAAGCCAGAAGATGTCGAGGATGAATGGGAATGGGAATGAGCCTCGGACTCGGGGGCAGCAAAGCCCGTCATGCGTGCGCGAGGCTGCGTTTGGACTACCCCACTGACGCTGTGTCGTCGACTCGTCGCGCCGCTCTCCGTGTACGGGTATCCGTCGTCGTCGTGAGCGTATTCGTCTTCGTCGTCGTATTCGGCCCCATATCGTCCAGCAGCGCGACCGAAGCTCCCTCCGACCAGGTCTCGCTCTCGATACCCGCCACCCATCCGCTCGCGCTCCCAGAGCTCACGGAAGCTGCTCCCAGGGCCATCGTCGAGAACCAAGGCACCGACGTCGCGGAGGAACGGGCTCGTATTCTCCCTGTCTTCCCGCTCTCGCTCCCTCTGCCTGAGCACACTCGACGCCCCACCGCCCAGACTGCCATAGCGGCTGCCCAGTCCTCCGCCAGCGTTCCCGGGATAGAGATTGTTGTGCCCAGCGTAGGCGTTGTTTCCGTACAGATGCGACGTCACGTATGAATTCGCTGCCGAGCCGATGCCAGCGTTGGGGTTGTAGCCATCTCCCGAGGACGACGAGAGCGAGCGTCCGGAGCCGACAGGAGCGGTGGCGAGGCTCTGGGAGCGACTTCGGGAGAGGTCGGGTGGGCCAGCCGTCGGGCGACCACGGTACTGCGTGTACGAGCCGTAGTGAGCGTCGTAGAGCTCGTCGTCGGGATCCACGAGCTCGTCGTCTTCGAAGGTGCTCCCAAAGCGACCACCGGATGAGAAGCTCGCGCTGCGAGTAGACGACGAGAGGAGGTGGGCTTGTTGTCCGTGTGAGCCACCCCAGCCAGCCCCACTGCCGAGTGAAGCGGGAACCAGCGGTGGGGATGCGAAGGAGTTGGGTGGGTGTGGTGGCTGAGAGGCTGCTCGGTGGCCCTGTGCGAGGGGTGTGTGCTGGCCGTTGCCATTGCCGTTCCCATTCCCATTCCCTGAGTCGGTGAGAAATCGATTCCTGCGCTGGTCGTCCGTCTCGTCTGCGTGCATCGTCTAGAGGTCTATGGAGTCTAGGAAGTCTAGGGTGGATGGAAGTCTAGGCGTGGATGGAGGACGAAGGAGAGAGAGAGGCTAGCAGAAAGTCATCGCGGAAGACGGTCACGGCTGTGACTCGGCATGGCTCAGCTGACCACTCACCTGTCCCACCCCGCGCTTCTCACCTGCCACGCCCAATCCCCGCTGTCTGCTGTC
This sequence comes from Mycena amicta, assembly GCA_029282125.1. NCBI lineage: Eukaryota > Fungi > Basidiomycota > Agaricomycetes > Agaricales > Mycenaceae > Mycena > Mycena amicta. The sequence continues at coordinate 2,265 of JARIHP010000080.1, forward strand.
GGGTCCGTGCGTGCGATGTCGCTCGATACGACGACGACGACCCAGCGAGCACAAAACCCCCGACGACGGAACAGGAGATTTCCATCTGCATACCCATCTCATCGATTTCAATCGCCGTGTCTCAGTTCTCCACCTGCTCGCTGGACGACAACAATGCCCCATCAGCACACGACCCCCCGGATCTTCTTTCTTCTCGAGCTAGACCGACATCCAAGTCGCCGTTCAATCCTCGCTCTCTCAGCGTCGCCCGCCGGGGAGAACCCTCTAATCCCGACATTTATCTGCACAAACGCCGAGTCGCTCCATTCTACCGTCAACCCCATAGCCAATTCAAACCCTATTGCGATACTATTTCCAATCGCTTGTCAAGTGACTCGGGAACTCGGACGTGGAATGTATGCAAGAATACAAATGATAGTGCGATCTCACAGCGCGTACGGCGTCTCCCGTGCGACCTTCTTGACTCTGTTTGACGTGGGGAACGGCTCTGGCCATGGCGAACCCTGTCGTCGTACCCGTCGAGTCGACGCAGGTGCCAGTGCTTACGCTGTTCCACATTCTTCACTCCCAACCAGTCACTCATCGTTTTCATCTTCACTACCAGTACCACCGTGGCGAATCGGTTCCTCGAGGAACAGCTCCCTCGCTTTCGGCTCACCGCCCTGGAAGAACTGTGCCTCGGCTGTACCTGCGTCCTTGCTGGAGGATTTGGCAAAGTATGCGCCGTTGATCTTACAGTCGGCCGAGCTTCAACAAATATGAATCCAATGGAGGATTTGGCAAAGTATGCGTCGTCGATCTTGCAGTCGGCCGAGCTCCAGCGAATATGAATCCAATGGGCCAACCTTAAAGCCCTCGAGATCAAGCTTGGTCGTCGTCTGCTGTCCAGACCAACGTGAATCCACAACGACCTCCAACGAATCAAGCAACGTCCGTCAGCCCGAGTAGTGAGTGCCGCCGGAGAACCACACCCCTCGACACTCTCGCATGACACCCTCAGCGTGAAATCGTCCCCGCCCACTCTGATTTGTGAAGACAAAACACGAACGGCCGAGCTATTCAAGTTCGCAAGCCACAAACCGCCTCGCATTCAATCCAAAGATCGGTTAGCCCCGGGGGGGAACCGAGGAAACGAATATCGCCAGTGCTTCCAGCATGCTTGTCCATCGCATTCGCATTCGCATTCGCGCGGGGTGACATTCCGAAGAGTAACTGCGTATTCGTTTACAATGCTCCTTCCCGTGTGTCTAGTACTCTTCAAAGCCTTTGAGTTGTCCGAATAGAATCACCGGTAGCGTTTGAACTGACCCGACTCGGATATCTTCAGCTCAACGAGGACGCGGAAGAACAGCACCAGGATCCGCAGAGTATATACATCGAAGACCTTGATATTACGGGCAAGGAAATCGCACTTCCAAAATCGGTCGGTCACAATCCCTTGCAAGGGTCGAGGGTGCATGAATCGCGCGAGAAACAGTCAAACCAGCGATATTTGAGGTTTCTCGTCCTATCCAAGACGATGGAGTCGTCGGCGTTTGTATAGTTGGAGCTGCAGAGCCAAAAAACATAGAATTGAAGCTCCAGAGTCAAAAAAATATCCAGTACGTACTAGTATCCCTGTTGCTCATGCCGACACATTATTCCCAGTGGTGCACGATATTTATATTCAACTCTGTGAGGGCCGACGGGCGACAGTGAGTAATGTCAGCCTGGGTGAGGTGGAGGTGGAGTCCCTCCAGATCCAGTGGTCGGAGATCCGAGAAACGGAGGAGCGTGTCGAGAACCAGAGGAAGTAGCTTTCTGGCTGCCACTGAGAGGACGAGCAGAATGCAAACGGAAGGTGGTGACTTGAAAGCGCTGCGGCGAAGTGATATCTGCGAACGTCTACGTAGACCACAGAAATTCAATCGGCAGAGATTCAAGGATGGCGGAGCATTTCGAAGAATCGAGGCAGGATATACGAGTAGACTCGGATTTCGTGCCGTCACAGTTTTAGTACCAAGATAGTACTAGTACTGGCTTAGACTATTCGAGCTATCTGTAGGGCAAACGATAGTTCGCGGACGAGGGATTCGAGATTCGAGGCTCGGCCGGACCAGAACTTGAGGCGATGAGCAGCCAGCAGAAGGATTATGCAGAAAAGTTGTGAAGCGCCGCAGCCGAGTGATATCTGCGAGCTAGCGAGGGCCAGTGGTTTGCGAGACCAGTACGATGTAAACCAGAGGTAGCCTCCATCTAGAGAGCTCGTTGGGCTCTGACGCAAAATCGATGATGAGAACAGGACGCAAGAGGTGATGCTGTGCAGCAGTAACGCTAACGCCGTGACCCGCTCTTTTCCTTTACCACCACCACGATCAATGGCGCGCGACGCGTACGAGAGTGATACCGGCGAGCGGGATATCCCAACCGTCGATAATTTTCTCAAGAGACAGCCCATGAAGCGTGTCATCGAGGTTCCTCGCGGGTCAGTGCCTTGCCCTGCCTCGCGAGTCGCGCTTTCGATGGCTCACTTTCACTTTTTCTCCAGCCGTCGAAACCTGAATCGCACCGGCCGCGCGATCGCGAGGATCGTCCATGCTAATGGCTACGGCCAACACAAGGCTGTCGGCGTCATCTTCGGTGTCGGGAAGGAGACAATTCGGTTATGCGTTTCAAAGTCAGAGTATAAGCAACGATATCCGCACGACGAGCTCAAGAACGACTACGACTATGCTGGAGAAGATTTTCGCAAGCATTTCCCTGCTCTAGAGAAGAGATTGGCCGAGGCGGACGACTCGGAAGAGGATTGTGAAGAGAAGAAGAAGAAGCCTGTCCGCTGAGTTTCGCCTTTTCTATGGGCCCGCTTCTGACGATAGTAGGCACAGCGTCTCCTCACTTGCCAGCGCCGTAAAGTAAAGAAACGCCGTCGTCATTCCGTTCCATCCTCTTCCTCTGAGTCGGAATCCAACGATGAACCCGCCGTTCGCTCTCCGTCCTCCGCGTTGTCCACTCCGCCACGAGAAGATCTGATTCCCGCCACGAACCTTCCGCCTTCCGTCTCTACTCCTGGTCCCGCATCCCCCGCTTCCTTCCAGCAGACACTCGGCCTGAGCGGCACATTCTGCCTCACCCCTGCGCGCATCGCACTATTAGATGCTCGCGGACTCACGATGCAGGGTCTCTATACGGTGGCGCAGTGGACGGACGCAGAGATATCCAACGCTATGCCGCGCCTCCTGCTAGAGAAAATCGACGACCACGTTCCGATGGATGTTTTTGAAGTTGTGATGTTAGAGATCGCGCTGCGGAAGCTGAGAGTCGAGGTCAGTCCTCAATACCTTCTCACCCCTCACTATGCACACCGTCACAGGCCGCTCCGCCACCAACGCAAACCATCCATACCGCCGCATCCCTCCGTGCGTTCCTCCCAGCCGTCCATGGATTCAACCTCGTCGTACACCTTCCGTTTTTCCTAGCCCAAGGCTTCACTCTCGAGCGACTTCGCATCTTGTCAACGGTACCAGCCGCATCGTTGTGCGAGATCCTCGCGTGCGGCCTTCAACGTGGTGGTCGACAGGTGCAAGTTTCCGGTGGGTTGTCCCAGCTGGAGGTGATTGCGCTTGAATTTGCTCTGCGGGTGTAAATGCTCTCTCTCTCTTCCCCGTTTTTCTTGCTGTGCTATCGCTGTATCGCTCAACCATCTTGTACCATCTTGCCATCTTGTAGCTCCTCATTTACCTTAGTGCCTCCCAGCTCATTGAGTTGGGCTATTATTCGACTGCTGTACCTCTTGCCGTATGTAACGATCTTGCTGTATTCACGACGTCCCTTGTGCTCGAGTATAATCTGCCTGCCGATAACCAAGGAGAGTCTATTAATTGATACACCTTCCGGGGCGTAGAACCGTGGATGGTGAGAAGCAACTGCGACACCATGCAGGAAACTCAAGCCGTCCAACAGCGGATGCTCGTGCTATTCTTCACCTTTGAAGGATAGAAATACATGGACGACTCAAGCTGCCCGGGTGGTCCGAGTCGGCGTATACTTAGTTTTCCTCCGTCGTTGCCGTGCTTCAAAGGTCGTTGTATTCATCCAAAGATTTCGCTCCAAATTCAAATCGACTCATGCGTCAAGCTGGGTGAGTCGACATTGGCAGATGTTGTCCATTGTGAGAAACACACAACACAGTCTTCAATTCTACACCAACCCTACACACTCTCTGTTGTATCGTCCTCAGTGTCATCAGCCGTTCCATCGACGTCGGCAGAATCGTCCGCCGTGTCATCCGCATCACCGGCATCCGCGTTCGAGTCGTCGGCAGTATCGTCGACCGTCCCGGCATCAGCCGTTGCTGTAGCTTTCGCGGCGGCATCCGTCCCGGCAAGAACCGTTGCGGTAGCCTTCACGGCGCCGACAGCCTTACTGGTAGTGAGTGCAGCGATTCCAGTGGGAGCGACAGCGGCATCCGTGGTGAGACCGTCTTCTCCGGGAGCGAGCGTGGCATCAACCGTGCTGGTGTCTGAGTCTGCGGTGTCTGCTCCTGCACCAGTATCGTCGGCTGAACCTGCGCCACCTAGGCCGAGCTTTGACTCGATGGCTTTCTATTATCCGATGGTTAAACCATGATTTCAACGGTGGTACATTGGAGACGCACGATGAGATCGCTAAGCGAGAACTCTCTCGCGACGAGTTCATTCGAGCTGGGCATCGAACCAAGTGGGCGGGCAACAACGCCAGAAGCGGCGACGGCGGCGAGGAGGAGGGCGAAGACCTTCATTATGCGAAGTGATTCGAGAAGATGAAGAAGAGAAAAGGCAAGAGCGTCGAGCTCGGTGGAACTAGTGGTGTGAAAGACGAGGGATCAACCTTAATTCTATGGGAGATGAGGTCGTCGTTTTATAAGTTATCGCAGCCCCACCTTACAAATTCGAATAGCAACGGCAACGGGAGTAGAACTTTGAAGATATCATGATTTGGAGCCTCGATTTGCGGTGGGAACGTCGGGAGTCGGGACGTTGCTTCATTTTGATGGTGATGGTGAGTCCCGGCCATTCTAGTCTGTCGGCGGCAGTGTTGTGGTTAGCGCACGTAAGTTCGGCAGATGAGAAGGAGAAGGTCAAACAGGAGACTGACGCGCAGTGAATGGTGTTAATCAGTGATAGGTGGAGCCAAAGCCGCAGCAACCCGATGACGAACTCAGCAGTGAGCCGGAGAGAGAAGCTTGAGAGAAGCCCTCAATCATAGCATCCGCCAGAACCGACCCACTCGAATCAAATGACTTCAGCTCTGCAAAGGAGGCACCTGAGCACCTCCGGGATCTCATGAGATTAGAGGTGACAGCACTCGCCAGAAATGCCAAAGAAATGCGAATTAATTCGGAGGCGGAAGCGCAAGGGAAGAGCCCGCGTTGTCGTATGAGGTCCCGTAACCTTGAGCATCGCCGCGAGAAGCTTTGAATAGGACGGAGTACGCGGGCCTGGGAATGATTTCTCGTCAGAAGGAGAGTTTGAGCAGCGAACGAGAGTGCATGTGCGGATCTGGATACCCGATCTTACGAGACGGGCAAAGCCGCAAAGCCGACGCTGAGGAGGCCAAGAACGCAGAAAGCAAAAGAAGAATCACCAGTCACAATGAGTGACGCTAGTGATCCGTTCCTCGCCGGCCGTGACTAGCGTCACGCTCGCCTGTCGCGCTTGCTTCCTTGTTGCTTCCGACCATCATCGTCTGCGTTCCCGTCCCAAAATTATTCGCGCCTGCCAAAAGCTTCCCCTCGGCACTGAGATGTACGCTCCCCTCCGGGAGACCCAAGACAACACCTGGTGTGCCCTCGTCGCCTCGACTATCGAAATCTCCTCACTTGGGACCTCGCATGCCGTTGAAACAATGACCCGCTCAACATCGTACGTCCATATCACGCCGTCATCCTAGAGCATATCTGTTCGTAGGTATCGGACGGCGGACAGCTGTAACAGTCATATTCAAGTTCTCCGCAAGTTCTCCGTCAACAAGACGCTTGATCATGATGCTTCACTCCTTCCGGGCTATCTTTTGCGACAGTGTGAGTAGTCCTCGGGACGCCGGTTGTTATTCAGACTGCTATTAATACTCCAGACTGGCAGTCCTTCCCAAACTACCATGGTCAACTCGAACGCAGCCCGTCGACTCAACCAGATTGCTTCCAATCTCACTGGCGTCACGCCAGCCGCGCCTCCGCCTTATATCCCGCCTCCCCCGACCACAGAAAAATGTACGTCGGCCTTCGTTTATATTCCCACCCGAGTTAACGTTGTACCGCAGTGGACTACGCCGACCTTTCCATTATCGACCTATCTCAGGCCAGCACGCCCGCAGGCCGGACAGCTCTCGCAGCGCTGGTCGTCCACGCCATGCACACCCACGGCTTCTTCTATGTCATCAATCATGGCTACACGGCGGAACAAGTGAGTTCTTCCTACTCTATTAATGTCATCCTGTTGCCCGTCTCACACGGTCTCTTCCAGACGGCGCGTGTGTTCAGCATCGCGAACCAGACCTTCGATGCCGTCTCTGACGCCGAGAAGAAGGTCTACACCGGCCAATCCGCCAGCGTGTATGAGGGATACAAGCCGAGGCAGACGTGGGTAAGCCGAAGTTCACCCTGTTCTCCGGACCTTGCGAGGTTAACGGTGCCCGCCTGACAGAGGATCGATGACGGCGTGCACGACCAGATCGAGCATTATAACGGTAAGCCGCTCGTCTCCTTTCTCGTCGGCGTTTGGCCTGACAGTGGATGCCGAGTGAACCGTGATGTACACAAGCGCCCGCACCCCGAAGCACTGCGTCCGTATTTGGCGGAGATGGAGGCGTTTGCAAAGCACAATCACTGTCATGTCCTGCACCCGATTCTGCGGTATGCCTGCCGTTTACACTTGATTATCCATGCTAACTCAATAAAGACTCCTGGCGATTGGACTAGAACTTCCTGAAGAGACGCTGGTTAAAGAGCACGCCTTTGAAGAGGCAGGGGAGTCGTCTGGTACGTGACGTCGTCGGACTGTCCAAATTCAATTCACCTTCGCTACAGTGCGATTCATGAAATAGTATGGACATTCCTCCTCCCAGTTTTGCGTCACTGAAACTTCTGTCCAGCTATCCCCGCTCGCAGGACGAAGAACAACGCACGAAGCAAGTTTGGTTGAAGGGACATACAGGTACGTCAAGCTTGAACTGTAGTAGCCATTTAGCAATAAGACCCTTTCAGACATTGGCTCGGTTACGATCCTATGGTCGCAACCCATTAGCGGTCTGCAGATTCTTTCGCTCGACGGTAAATGGCACTGGGTGCGCCATCTCGAAAATGCACTTGTGAGTTCCGAGCTACCGTGGATTGAACAATTCAAGTTGTGCCTCCATAGGTTATCAACGCAGGAGATGTTCTTACGTTCCTCTGCGGAGGGTTCTACCCGGCGACGCGACACCGAGTGAGCTTATTAGCTCCGTCTTCATATGAATACTCAATCCCCTTCACGAGGTCATCCAACCGCCCGTCGACCAACGCAACCTCCCCCGCGTTGGCGTATTCTACTTCTCCATGGCCAACGACTCGCTCAAGCTGGTTCCGTACGCGGAAAGCCCCGTCCTGCAGCGTCTTCCCGGCGGGATCCAGCGGCTCTGCAAAGACGAGGATGCACCGACGATGGAGGAGTGGCGCCGGAACCGCACGGTCGCGTATGGGAGTAGCGTGCTGGTGCGCAGCGCGGTGGAGGAGGACGTGGAGGAGGAGGTCATTGCCGGGGTGCTGGTCAAGCATTACAATTGAGTGAAAGGTTAAAGTTGGCTCTCCAATTCAACTCGTATTTCTCACTCGTAATCGCTTCTCTCATACAAGCATCCTACTATCCACCCATCCGAATCAACAAAATGCGTAAGAACTCATTCTCCTTCGCCTTTTCCCTCGGATAGATCTTCTTATTCTTGGTCGAGTACTTCCTCAAGGCCTTCAACGATGCGTGCTTCACGAGAACCCTGCCGGTGCGCTTCGCGTCGATCATATCGAACATATTGATATGGGCGTTGGCGCGCAGAAACTAGGGTAGTCGTATCATAGCTGGAACACGCTGAGTGAGAACACGCACCTCCTTACACTCCTTAATAGACTCGAAAACCTCAGCGAATCCGCAAAAGACCATCATCGTCTGCCATCCAGCCAAGTCGGGCTTGACGTTCCCCTGGGCACCAAAGTGGTGCTCGAATTCCATCTGCGCGCAGGTCCGCCACTCCTGCTTCTTCGTTTCCGCACTCCAGTGCTGCTGGGTCGCCAGCCGCTCGAACTCGCTTCGGAGAGGCGCCGTGGGGTTGTAGACGAAGTTCGGGAAACGATCCCAGAAGGCCATGTTAACAAGCGAGGGAAGGGGTCGTGCTCGTGGTGGAGGTAAATGGGAGAGGCAGGCAGTGGCGAGGCCTGCACACACGAGGCTTTTAATTGCCGCTCTACTTTCGGCCCTTGTGCTATCCTGACAGATCTGCGCAACCTTTTACCCACGAGAACCCTATGACGCTCGCTAAACGTGGGAGCGTCTCGACGGTCGTTTGGTTTAATCCGAACCGGTTAAACGGCCAAGAAGCACAACATAACGGCAAAAATGGCATGAGAAGGAATCGAACGGAGGTCACTCAGACACCGGCGTATGGGTGATATACTGTGCAAAAAGTATTTTGGACAACTTTCAGTTGGATTGCAACTTTTTCAACATACAACTGCTGCATATCTGGCTCTTTTGTGTACAACTTTAATTCGGAGACATGTTCAGTTCTCACAACTTTGGCATGCGGCATGGACAACTTTCCGCAGTGCAACTTCAACTTCTACATGAGACAGCTTTGGTGTTCTCAACTTATGGGTAGGGCCATCAGGCTCATCAGTTGTGATCAATTCATCTCTGATCACGGTAACTCCAACTGTGGTGTGTTATGGGATACTATTGCAAATTTATCAGAGGAAGGTGACCATTCCAAGGACTTTGAAGGTCTCCATCCCTCACCCTCCACAAAAGCCTCAAAATGGCTAAATAAATGTGGGATAACTGAGTGAGTGATTTCATCGGTGATGATGCCATCATTATCTAATGTCACAGTGCAAAATCTGCTATAGAGATGTCCTTTGAGGGATATGGACTTGTGCCACTTTGAGATGCCATATTGAGCAGTTGTTCTCAGCAAAGTTGAAGTTGTCTACAGACAAGTTGCACCTGCCGAAGCAAAAGTTGCAGTGGGAAACTCAAGTTGTCTCCAATTTTTCTTGAATTTACCCAACATGTCCAAATACTTTTTGCACAGTATATCTCCCATAAGATAGGGAGCAGGCGGATCACACGGCATCATGTGATCTAAGCTCTGCGCCGAAAAATCCTATTAACTGCTCTGCATTGCCAGATATTTTCCAAAATCTCTCAGTCAAGCTCTCAGCAAGACTCTTCTGCAGGGCTTGACTGAGAGATTTTCAAAATTACTAGCATTTTGCGACTGCTGATAGCTGTTTTCTGTCGGACATGCCAGATCACATGATGCCGTGTGATCCGCCTGCTCCCTATCTTACCGGCGAGCGTGTTACACGGCGCATAAGCTCACGCCGGCTCTTGCCTTGCCACAGATCAAAGTTAAAGCCAAGTCAAAGCTTTGCAAGAAAACATCACTGAGTAATGGAGATCTCCCAAATCTCTTTTCCTGATGTCAATAGTATGTGCCTCAGCCTCAGATGAACCGTCAGAGTTCACCAAATCCCTGAAAAGGCCCTGTTCACTGGTCATTCATACCGCCTGATGACATGCCCAGTCATGGTTCTGTGGAATCAATGGTAATGTATGTCTCCGTTCAGTCGCTTCTTGCATTAGCCTCCGGTTCGAGTCCTCGTCTGGCCCTCTTTTTGGAAGCTCGGTTTAAACGCCTGCCGTTTAACCACACCGTTTAACGTTCAACTCTGATCCTGCCCGGCAGAGTACCCCATGGCCCTCTGTTTAACGGTTTCTGTTTAAACCGAACGCCCGTCGAGACGTCCCCATGTTTCACAGAGGCCATAGGGCTTATTTTACCCAAGCGAGTCTGAAAGAAGCTTCTGTCGCCGTTAACGCGTCCCGATTCCATGGATGGAACTACTACTCCGAGTCCCTCAGCTCCAGACGCAGCGCATCGTACTGAACGTACTACAAATAGCAATCAGATAAGCAATCAGTAGCCGTGAATCGTTCCTAACAAAGAGAACGCGGAAACCCACCACAGGAGCGTTGAACGGAAGGGATATCTATTAGACATCAGTACCCTTATGAAAACTCCGCGGCACATCCACGAACATTGAATACATTCCACCCTTCGTTCAACCACGCACCGGGAAACTCGAATTTCTGCGCTAGAAGATGGCACGAAATCGCTGGACGTGGCGGATGAGACCGAGAGCCCCGAGTGGAGCGTAACCACTCACCAGAACGCTGTCCGCAACTGCTACTCTCGTATGCTTGAATTACCCAAGTCAATGGAATAGATTGAGCGTTGACGTAGATCGAGATCTATTCCATGATCAATAACCTCAGCCCGCGATAATTGAAACAGAAAACTCACAGGGAAAGTAGGATTCGAGCCCGTGTTATCGTCGGTGTTCCCAGCTGTGGTTTTCGCCGCTGCGAGCTGAATCGTAAAGGTCGCAACGCTAGCCGCACTAGGAGTTTGTTCGAGAGAGAAGTTAATTTGCCAGTTGTTGTAGTCTTTGTGTCGGAGAAGAATTCAGGCAAGGGAGCAAACCATGAGAGTGCATACCTGTGACGACCTTATTATCGATAAACGTCGGCCCGAATTGCGACCAGTGGATGTAATTCTACCGATCCCGTGAGTCCCACCATTCCGCCAAACTGAGCGGTAAAGAACTTACCCAATCCAAGCTCTCCACACTCTCCCCAATCGTGAAATTCACGCCGGTGGGGAACTGCGTGGGGAAGTCCCACGCGCCCCAGTAGATCCGGTATTCTGTGCATTCAGCTACGGCGGGACGGGTAACAAACAAACGCACTTGCAGGATGCAGCGGATGCGCCTCATCGCGCTCGTTCCCGTTTCTGAATTCACCAGATGACTTATCGGGGACGCCTAGTCGCCAGAGTTCCTTTCCTATCAAGCACAAGTCAATAACGTTTGAACAGCAAAACAAATCGGCGGATTACCAGCAGATTCTGCGACCCATCTCACAGCTACATGCGTAGTCCGCCCTGCATGTACGACCACATCTTCCTGTACATAATCGCCGAAAATTCCTGAAGGGTCGCCTGTAAGTATACGACTAGAAACCCGATCGATGTCCAGGCAGCGCACCAGTGGCATACACCGTCAACCGATACCTGCCTTCCTTCACGCGTGTAAGATCCACACTCCCGTGTTCGTCGATTGGAGCCCAATATTGGTATGCGCTCGGGTCTGCCGCGTTGTCCTGTCGAAAACTGTTCGCGAAGAGAAATGGAACAGAAATCCTGTCGTACCTGGAAGTGCACCCCATTCGCACTTAACACCGCCATCGCTTGTCCAGCGAGGACCCCGTGCGGGAGGTCAACATGGGCCGAGAAGCTGCCGCGCGCGGAGGAGGGTACGTATCCTATGACCTGCAAAATGTGTGAGATTCAAAAGCGCGGGAAGGTAAGTGAGATCGACGTACGAACGGCGCAATCTCATCATAAAACTCGCTATTCCACGCCGGGTCAGCAAATCTCTCAGCGTCTGCGAGGAGCTCGTGTAGACTCCCGCCGTCTCCGTGGTTGAAGTACAAGAACTATCCAGCCGGTTCGAATGGGACAGGAGGAAACGGAGGAGCTTCACCTGTGGACCGAACGTCCGGTCAAAGCCGTCTGTAATATTGGGAGAACTGAGAAGATGTTCAGCGAACCAGGCCAGACAACGAACGGACTCACGTCGCCCCGCCGTGACTTGTTGACTGCTTATTACTGTTGCGAAACAGCTCAAACGCAAAACAAAGCAAACACAGAACAAAACGCACTAAGCAATCCCATCCACCATCAAATCAATGTGGAGCGGTCCGCCGAAAAACGTGTCCTTCTGGTTGACAACCCACCACGCCCCGAAACTCGTATTCGCGGTGGTAGGGGCAGAGTAAAGTCCATGCGCTTTGTTCGTTTGATTGTCTGCGAAGGTATACTGCACAAAGGTTTGGATGAATTCATGAATTGAGCGATAAGCGGAATCCGACCTTGGTCCAATAGTCCGATTCCTACGCGACTCAAGGATTAAATAATTACAGGCGAGGGGATCTCAACGACGCGCTCACCTGGATGAGGTATTCGTCCGAAGGCGTAGACCCGAGGTACCATGTTCTATGCCCGCAAATCAGCGTCAACCAATCCCAGTGCTGAGTTGACTCCGTACGCATCTTGGACTTGGATTTCGCTGGCCAATGCTTCTGCTGACGGTGCCGGCGCCTTGTTAACGGGGTCAAAACTCAAACAGTAGGAATCCATAAAGATGCAACGTACCCACTGCTCTCCATTTGTAACCAAGTGCGTCCACAACGCGGTATTGGGACGGAACATTGTACGCGATTCGCCCAGTGCACCGAGCGACAGTCCGGATGCGTTGTGATAGGCCAGTCGCATGAAGCTGTGGAGCCCACTCTCGCCTTCGCGGAGGAACCAGGAACGTTGGACGCTGCAATGCAGTGGTCGGACCAGTTGCAGGAAGGGAGATACACTCACAGTGTCCCAATAGACGTTACATTATCCGTCAATACGATTCCCGCCCAGTCTGTCCCAGAGACGACCTGCGCGGAGGCGTTACCGGTGAGAGAGAACACCGCCGAGGGAAAGTCGCTGTATAGCTGTCCCGCGTTCCCCGAGACAGGCCCGAGCATACTGGTTCCATTGTAGACGATATTGTGAATATATCCGGTGGTCTTCGCGACGCTGGTGCTCTGGGTTAGAAATGGAGGGAGCAGAAGGATGACGACGCACTCGAAAGAGATCAAGGCATTCGCGAAGGAGTAGAGGGTGGCCGATTGAGTGACCGATACCGCAAAGACCACATCCAGGAGCAGGAGAGCGGTGGGAAGGAGTCGAAGAAGAAGAGATGCAGCCATGCCGCCAGTACGATTGCGCCTTCGAGTTCTTAAAGCGTTGCCGGCCCGGGCGCTTCGTCGGACATCAATGACGACTCGATTGCGCTGAACGTCGTGCCCGCAACTAGCTCCGACGACGAGTTAAACCGCCCGTTCAGCGGAGTCTGCGAAGGCCAACTGGTTAATGATGGAAGTGTGAGGCAAAAGACGATGTCACAGTGTCACGGTGATGGGTCACAGTTAGCCGGTGAAGGCCGGTGACCGCGCGGCTGTTCTTGCTTTCCTGTAAGATCTTAAGATGACGGTGTGAACCCATGGCGACTGTTAAACTTTGTTGCGCTACCCGCTGGTGTTGACGCCTCGGTCTCTCTTGCCGCAGGTGACGCATCACAGGCGCATCGGCGCATCTGATCCGCTGATGCCGACAGTACCCCATTCGGCCTTTCTTGGTGCGTTACAATACGGAGATTAGGATATCGTGATCTTTCCGTGGCCTCACTGCTCATTAGTACTTAGTCTCGAACCCCCTTGACAATCCAAATGCAAATGCAGGGTCGATCCCGGCTCCGACTCGAATGATGAGAAGCATGATGCGAATGTTTGGTACTTCAGTTGCACCGGAGCTTGCGATCTTGAGGTCGCCATTCAGGCTAGAATAGTCTCAACGCGGGCCCTGTCCTGACAGCCCTCGAATTCTAAAGAGTCTAAACATACAAGCAGTTCCCACTGGCGAAACAAAACAAAAAAGTAATTGTAGTGTTCACTGTCAGTTTTATCGCACACACACACATGCCGCAAGGCCATGAGAAAATCAGAGCAGAGTCTCAGCAGACGCCGCGATACCAAGTAGATGCTATCACCTAACGATATAATGGGCTGGTCGTTTCCTGGTTGTGCTCTCGCGCGGCTGACAGCTGACTGCAAAATTCGGGGCCATATAAAAATTTCTCACAAGTCGGCACCAGCCCGGCATATCACGTAGTTGCTCTAATTTTGTTTTCATTCCACTCAACCATCAAGCATGTCCCCGTCATTTCCGCGATCTCGGCGTTGCTAAAGACCTTCTGCTTGATTGTCGGGATGAGCCTCTTGCGCTCAGGGTGTATGTAGTTGGAAGACATGGATGGGACTGGGGAGAGGCACAAGAGTGTATGGTATATGACGTTAGTTGGAGTAGATACGTGATATGCCGGACGTGGCCGACTTGTGAGATTTTTTTTGGGATGGCCCCGAATTTTGCAGTCAGCTGGAACTAGTAGACGGGTCTCTTCGGCAGTGGCGATGTTTCGTCGAGAACGGAGAAATCCCGAGTAAGTACGCTCTGCAGTCTGAGATCATTCAACTGGGTTACTTATCGTCCATCAAGCTCTTTCGTTACTTACGGGATCACCTGTCCACTCATCGGATGTTTCGGATCAATCACTGTAACCACGTTACGACCCCAGTGACTCGTCATCGCTGCATTTCTCCGCTCACCACCACCGACGCTGCTGCCTTCAACGACGACCATCAAGCCCTTTTGTCTCCTCGCTCAACATCCTTCCCATTATGTCCCGTATCCTCGTTCTGCCCGCAAGCAGCCCGGCGGTCAGATGGCAATGACATAGCTATCACTTGATATCGTATCTCGCGTCCGAGCGTCCACGTATCGCGAACCATCAGCCAGAAGAAGCCTAGTATCCATGCAGCCATGGGCCTCTGACCCTTTCCTGGACTCTCCCAGCCATGCGCTCAAGCAATGTGAGCGTCACTGCTGAGTACGTTTCCCTTCAGTAAACCGAAAATAGAGACTCGCATCGCATGGCACCGGACCGTCAGGCGACTTGTCTGTGCGCGTTATTTGGGTCAACGCCTTATCTGGCACACTGGGCGATTTAAAGGTGCGTGGATTCGACTGGGAAGACCCCGAGGCTCACCCCCCGCGCCCCGTCTTCCATGGCCAGGTTCCTCGCGTCAATCGTCGCTGCGCTCGTGGTTACCCTCAGTGTTCTCGTTCAAGCTATCCCGCTCAACGAAACACTCGGTGCACGCGCCGATGGATTGAGCCCTATCGCTCGGGACATCCTGCTCTCTGCTCGAGCAGTCCCTACCACGCGATGGGTCGCATACTTCGACCGGTTCGTGTCGTCGTCGAGCCTCCCGTCAACGGCCAGTCTTTCAGTGAGTAACCCTCTCGCTGTCGCACTCATCCTTAACGTTCAAACACTGGCAGGGCTTCAACGTCTTTGCTCTCGCATTCATCTACTCCGCCAGCTTACAGGATAACGCTGCGACTTGGGCCCAACTCGACGCTGCGACACGTGCGAGCACCAAGGCCCAATACGCCGCCGCCGGTATCAGCCTTATCGTCTCCGCTTACGGCGCCGGCCCGAATCCCACCAGCGCGGGCGACGATCCCACGGCTGCAGCGAACTTCATTGCCAACTACGTCAAGACGTACAACCTCGACGGAGTCGACGTCGACTACGAGGTGCGTTTGCTTTTATATCTTCCCGGTGCAAAACATCTCAATATTTTCGCTCAGGACTTTGGCGCTCTCGAAACCGCTGGAACCGCCGTCGCATGGCTCTCGACATTCACCAAAGCTCTCCGCGCCCAGCTGCCTCAAGGTCAATACATCCTCACGCACGCTCCCGTGGCGCCTTGGTTCACCCCCAACATCTGGCCTGGAAACGGTTACCTCGGAGTTCACGCCGCAGTCGGAAGTCTCATCGACTGGTACAACGTTCAGGTGTGTCTCCCCTCTCTTCCCCACTTCGCTTTCTAAAACATCGCGTCTGCAGTTCTATAACCAAGGCGTTTCCGAATACGTTACCTGCGCCGGCCTCTTGACGGCATCGTCGAGCACCTGGCCACAGTCTTCCGTCTTCCAGATCGCAGCCAACGGTGTACCCTTGAACAAGATCGTCATCGGCAAGCCGGCGACGACTGCCGATGCCTCGAACGGATACATGGACCCGGGAACGCTCTCTACGTGCTTGGCGCAAGCCAAGGCTCAAGGATGGAGTGCGTCTTCTGCTTTCCTTCTTGTTCTACCTACTCATTTCTTGCTAGGCGCGGGCGCGATGACATGGCAATACCCGAACGCCAACAGCGCTTGGATCACCCAAGTTCGCGCTGGCTCATTCCCTGTCGGTAGCAGCGGTGGAGGAGGTGGAGGAACCACGACGACTACGACGACTAGCACGACGACGACTACGACGGGCAGCGGGGGAGGAAGCTGTTCGAGCGCTGCAGCGTGGTCGGCCTCCCTCGCTTACCCGGCAGGATCAGTCGTTTCTTCCGGGTGCGTCGCTGCGTCCAAATCTCTTTACTTGATAAACTAACCACTCTATGCTATGCTACAGCGGCGCGATCTGGACTGCGAACCAGTGGAACGAAGACGAGATTCCCGGAGGAGCTTGTACGTTGCTACATTATCTTTTCCTCGTGAGTTAACACGTCTACAGCCGGGGCGTGGGACAAGACCGCGACCTGCAACGGTGCTCTACACACCGTCGCCGCCGCCAAGGCCGAGACGGCTCACCCCGCCATCATTACCAAGGGCGCCTGAGCAACGACTCGGGCCAACACATCAATAAACCAGCTGGCTGGTTTGGTCTTAGATCTATGTAACTAACGAATGTTAACGCGTCGTAAATAAATTGAAATGGTGTACATTATTGGGTCGCTCGTGGAATTAAGCAGTCGCCGGAGAAAATCCAGAGCATAGCCCGCCGTTTGGTGCACGCGCCAGGCAATCGACTCGGGGTATGTCAACTTAAACTTTCAACTGAACATGCGCCTCCTCGCCCTCACTTTCGTCTGCCTACGACGTAGCACATGCTTTCACCGAGATATAAAACTCAAGGCAATCCTGCGTTCAACATGACGCAGTCTTTCCGAGTCGAACCGGATTTGAAAAAGCGATGCAACGCAGCAAGTAAGAAAATTACGATTCAGCCTACAGCGACTTTTCTTTACCACGGTTTAAAGGACTATGTAAGCTCAAATCCAAAAGGAAGTTTTTTCAAAAAGCATTTTCTCTTCAGTTGCCCAATCACCCATCCCGCGGCGAACGGGAGGTCCCGGAGGATTCGTTGACAACTAAATCCGGGTGCGCGTTATCCAATAGAATGCGCTGGGCTTCTGTGGTTGTGTTGCTACAAGGGTGTAGAAGTAGCGTGAACTCGTCAACTCGATGCAAAATGTTTCAGCGCAAGAGCAGTCACCATTTTCGCAGACCGATTTCAGCCCACATTTGATCGAGCCCTGTGTTACTCGAGACCATCGTAAAAATACCAAGCTAAAGCAGTTACAACAACGACAAAAAACAATTTCCCGCATTCCCATATCACCCATCCCGCGTCGAACGAGAGGTCCCGGATCACTGCGGAGCATGGAGGACTACTATTATGTAATCAATCCGGGTGCGCATTATCTTTATTAATGCGCTGGGTGCTCCGTACTCCTTATTAACGCTGGGTGCTCCGTACTACTTATAGGATGATTCGTGAAGGCTCAAGGATCGCGTAGTCAGTCAAGCCTGAGGAAAATATCCACGGCGAATCATCCGACGGCATGCTTCCGCCGTACTGGACGAATCCGCTGTGGTCGACGTGCCTGTTCATGTCTTCATCTCTGGATCTCGCTAGCCGCGGTGAGCACATCACAGGCGCATCATGATCATCAGCGCATGATGGCGCATCTGATCTGCCGACGGTTCATCTCATTGCGGGTTTGCAATACTTGAGAAATGCAACCCTAAATCATACAGGCCTCAGGCTCACCCCTCAACTAAAAAAAAAAGCATATACCGCCTCAATGCGATGCAGTCTTTCCGAGTCGAACGAGTAACCAGCGATTATGGGATCTTCAGCTGATCAGCGAAGCAGAGAACGCAAGCTTGTGCAATCACCATTTGATCGCCATGCAGGCTACAGTGTTTTCAACCATTTGTCGTAAAGATACCAAGTTAAAACTCATAACCAAGAGAGAAAGAAGGAATAAAAACATCATTTCACCCTACGTAGCACCCATCCCGCGGCGAACTCGAGGTCCCGGCGACTACGAATGCAAACTGGCACCACCTAATCCGGGTCCGCATTATCAATGTATATGCGCTGGGCGTTCCGTTGTGTGTTTCCGCGCGGGTGTACTACTAATAGTCTGAACGCGATGTGAGAGTTCAGCGCAACGAAGGCTTTAGGGCGTCATTCCCTCTAGCCGCTCCAGCGGTTGCTGAATTAAAGCCACATTTGATTAGCTTGACTACAGCACAGCCACGTGAAAAAAAAAAAAGAACGAAAGCTAAGCCCTACGTATAGTAACGCCCATCGCGCTGCGAACGCGAGGTCCCGATCTTGAGGAGTATCGATCGCAGTACTAAATCGGGGTGCGCATTATCCAATAGAATGCGCTGGGCGTCTTTGTGGTGTGTTGCCGCCCGGGTCTAGTAGGCGAGGTACTCCTAAGACCGTCAAATATCGCCTTCACGGAGACGATGCAGTTGTGAAAGAACCAGATTGCCCACGAACGAAACAAGAAAGTACAACAAACATAATGTTTTTTGGTCTTGCTCCTCTTCTGAGACTCCATCTTCAATCCAGCCACTACACCAGACAACTCCCTATCACCGCCTGCGTATACTGATTAATCAACCCATGCGTCTGCATCGACGGATGTCCCGCTAAACCCTGCATCAGCACTCGCCCTTTCCCATGGCACTTCCCCCCCAACAAAAGAACTCACGAATATAAAAAACACTCCTGTCCGGATCCGCACACCCACCCACAATCGTATTCGCACTAACCAAACACGTCGCATTGCCTGTATACCTAAATTCCGCAGGCGTCGCTGCGATGGCGTCGAACAGGTTGTTGAGGTTGGCGAATGCAAAGTTGGTCTGGTTGGCAGAGTGCGAGGCGCGCAGGTATGCGAAGATGGCGGATTGGAGGAGGTCGGTTTCTGGGTGGGAGGTGTACATCTGTGGGATGAAAACGTCAGTGGAGGGATGGGTTGGGACAGTAGGATAGTACGCACGCCGTGGATTAGGATGTTCTTCGCGCCATTTTGTTGGAGTTCTCCGAGCTTCGTTATCTGGTGGGTGTCTAGCCTCACTTTCCTACCAGCGACCAAGAAGGAGGAAGACTCACATAGGTGTTAATCGAGACGTTAATATCTCCACCCGCTGAAAAGACGAGATGCTCAGCACACCTCCCGGGCGACGACTCCAATCTCACCGATTTTGAACTGCCCATCATCGCTACGCACGTAAAATCTCATTCAGAAATCAACAAGAGCCGAAAAGGACAACCCACTTGATACCAAACGCCACCGCATACAACGTCGCGCTCGGCGTCAACGGATCCAAGAACCGTCCTTGGAGGAAGAACAAGCCTGCCTGTGCGACAAAATCCGAGCGCGGGACGCCCGTTTTGTTCAACGGGCTGGTCGTGTTGTATGCGAAGTTGTCGATGATGGCGCCGCCCCAGGAGTACTATCTGGAGATGAGCAGGGCCGTGATCCATAAGGAGAGGGAGGAAGAAACACGTACATCGAGGAGCTTCGCGTTAAAGTCCGCTGCCAGTCGCTCACTCCACATGAACCCGTTCGTCGCACGACGGTTCTCCGAGTTCCTCGCGCCGGCGGAAGGGAGAGGTGGGTGTAGAATCGGAGGAAGCGGTACGGTCCCGTTGGCTTGTAGATCTCGTTAGCGTCGGCGGTGCGAGATGGATTCAGTAACGCACACCCAGTCGAAGTCCACGAATCTCCAAAAGTCACCACCGTTCTGTCAGCTTCGTCAACGATTCTGCACAGTAGCAAGACAAGCACATACTTGATAGCATTCAAATTAATCCCCGTATTCACCTCGGCGAACGTCGTCGTGTTAAGGGCACCGCAGGTAGGAGAGATGGCGAGCGTGAGCGGGGAAGTAGAATTGAGGAGGATCGGGAAGTTGCCTTGCCCGAGTACGCTTGAGAGAAGCAGGGATAAGATGAGGGGAAGGCTGAGGGTCATCGTAATGGGCTCGATGGGACTCGGAGGGGAAGAGTGAGATGCGAAGAAGAGGATAAAAACACCCCACTGCTCGCGTCAAGTGACCTTTCCGCGGACCGGGAGTGCGCCCGGGTGGTATATTTTCGGCTTGGAGGAGAGTGCATGTGTGCATTCTTCGCCATGACAGCGGACGAAGAATCGAGGGCAGAAGAAACGTTCCGAAATAAAAAACCACTGTAGAAGATAAGTTGACATCTAACGGAGAGTGCGAGTGGCGTACCACTGTCTATACCATGAAACATCGAGTTCATCGTACTGTACCATTCTCGCCGTTGTCCCTCACACTCGTCTCTCAATCCCGCGGTGAACCCAGCCATGGCCGCCCGTCATTGCGTCCGACACGCCTATCGACCAGTTCTCCGTCTTGTCCTCTCTCTCGACGAGTGGGAGCCAGGATTGCCTCGGAACGGTGACTTTGCGGCCCTCGCTAGCTCGTCGCGACGGTCGTCGTATATGCTGTGACGGTCGGAAGGGAGTCTAGACGCGGTGATTGATGTCGGCTGATCGGACCCGAAGTCATCAACGACTCTCACCCGCAACGCTCATCTCGCTGCTACTTACATGTCTCTGCTCCGTCTCCCTCATTCTAACAAACACCCACGCCTCAACATCCCCTCTCCGCACTCCCGCCCTCAAACAAGAAGAACACGCACTCGCTGCGCATACGACTCTACCGTCCAGAACCTCGCAATCGGAGCCCACACCCGCGTCATCTTCCAAGGATTCACCGGCCGACAAGCCACCGCCAACGCGATCGAGTCCCTCGCGTGGGGAACGCAAATCGTCGGCGGTGTAACTCCCGGCAAGAGTCGCGGCTTCCATCCTGCTCCCGCGCTAGCCCACCTACCCGTCTTCCCAACCGTCAAGGAAGCGGTAAAGGAGCTGAAACCAGACGCCACTGGCATCTACGTCGCTGCGGGAAACGCTTTCGAGGCAATCAAGGAAGCACTCGAGGCGGAGATTCCGCTCATCGTTGCTGTGGCAGAACACATCCCACTCCATGAAATGCTCCATGCAAGCTCTTTTCTTTCTTTCTGCTCGCCACTCCTTCTGACCGATTTATACACAGATTCACAGCATTCTACGCACTCAAAGCAAATCCCGTCTCGTGGGCGCCAACGCCCCAGGAATCATCTCCGCCCTGGGCCACTGCCGCATCGGATTCCAGCCCCTCCCCTGCTTCTCGCCAGGACACGTCGGAATCGTCGCCAAATCCGGAACACTGTCATACGAAGCCGTTGCTGCGCTCACCCGAGCAGGCATTGGCCAAAGTCTGTGTATCGGCATGGGCGGGGACATTCTCGCCGGTACGGACTTTGTCGATGCTCTCGAGGTCCTTACCCGCGATCCGGATACGCATGGGATCGTCCTCATCGGCGAGATTGGTGGGACAGCAGAGGAGGAGGCAGCAGAGTGGATTTCGCAGTATAACGCAACGGAAGCGAATCCCAAGTGGGTTTTCTCTCTCTCTCCGCATCGAGATTAACTGACTCTAATTCCAGGCCAATTGCTGGACTCGTAGCAGGGAAGATCGTACGTCCTGGAACAATAATGGGCCACGCTGGCGCCTTCGCATCCCTCGGAGAATCCACAGCTCAAGAAAAGTATTCCCGTCTTGACGCTGCTGGAGTTCGTATGGTACAGCATCCCTCGGACTTCGGACTCACGATGAGCAAGCTGCTACCCGAGTTCTACGCGTCCAGCTCCTCCTCCTCCTCCTCCCCATTCCAAAGTCAAGTCCAACGACGCGGACTTCACACCCGCGCTCGTCGCTCAGTCACGCACACCCAAGTCCGGTCCCTCTTCATCGACGGCCCTGCGGCAGAAGAGCTGTGTACCCGCGGGCTACACCCACTCGTCTTCTACGACGGAGAAGGGCCTGAGTTTTCTGCTCTGCCCGGGCCCGAATACATCTTATCCATGACGGTCGATCGCTCTGCGCGCATGCCCTGTATCCTCGTAGGCCGTGTAGACCAAGACTCGGATCTTCCCGAACCGGAGAACCTCGTCGACATTGCCCGTTTCCCCCTCGAAGATTTAGACGACCTGCGGAAGCACCTGCCAGCAATCTCCAAATATCTCACCGTTCCTCTTGTCCCAAAAACCCGAAAACTATCCGAAAAAGCTCTCTCATCGGTCCTCCTCAGACTACACATCATGTTCGGGCACTACGACGCAATTTCGGTTTCGGTCACCCTCCTCCGGACCGCGTTGGCATCAAAGGGATTCCTCGTGCACAGTCCGCGTTTCGTGCTCGACGACGCGGCGTTTCGTTCCGCTGGACGACATGTCGAGCTGCACACGAATCCCTCAGCCACTAGGACTCTGGACCCACAAGAACACGGTGCTCAGAAGGACCATGGGATCGTCTACGTCAAGCTCGGTCCGCAACCCCTAAACCGGGGCGACGACCCACTCGAATACGCCCGGCACGCCATCGGAACACTCGTCAACGGTGCCGGGCTAGCCATGAACACCGTCGACATGCTCTCATCTTACGGCGATCTCTCCTCCCCAGTCGGCGTCCGAGTCCGTGCCGCCAACTTCCTAGACACAGGCGGCAAAGCCACCGCCGAGACCGTCAAAGCCTCCTTCGCCCTGCTCCTCGCCGACCCACGCGTCAAAGTCATATTCGTCAACGTCTTCGGCGGGCTGACCCTGGGTGATATGATTGCGCGTGGAATCCTCCTCGCGTTCCACGAGTTGAAGCTGGAGGAAAGGGCGATGCCCGTGGTTGTGCGCATCCGGGGGACGAACGAGGAGGAGGGACAGCGGATGTTGCGGGAGAGTGGGCTGAAGGGCTTGTGGTCGTTCGATGACTTTGGCGATGCGGCCAAAAAGTGCGTGGAGTTGGCGGAGGCTGCGTTGAAGGGAGAGTGAGCGTGAGGTCCTAATTGAAGTGGATTGTTTACGAGCTGGACAATTCAAAATGTGCATTATTCACTTTATTTTGTCGTGGCTTCAGTATGTCCTCGCAGCTATTCCAACCTCCAACAAAATAAGGGTTTAACAATATGCCCGTCTCAGGAGAAACAACGTAGATTGGAGGAAAGATGGTGGGTGATGAGGGAATTTAACGCAAGTCTACTATTAGGAACAAAACACTGTATTTATTTCCCTTCATTCGTCCAGCGTTTCTGAATAAACTCCACAGGAGCTCAGAGACCACCCAGTTTGCAACATTTTATACATACATAATGAATATTCACTGGGCCGCTTACTCGCTAGATTCCCAGTCCAACACACCAATCAACGATTCGACAAATGTACCATGCTCGTGGGCCAAGCGACGCAGCGTATCCTCCAGCCTAGATTTCTCTCCCAGATCGCCACGCAGGATGACGCTCGGGAGCGGTTTCGCTGTCGCTGCTTCATACACCGTGAGGAGATCGACCATAGCCGAGAAAAAGTCGTCTTCCACCGGCGGCTGTCCGGGTTCCGAGTCGATGTCGATGAGAATGCTTTGAAGACGCTTCACCGCAGAATGCTCGCGCCGCAGGAGCATCCGACAAAATGCAGCTCCATTTGCGTCCGGATGCAGCCACACCTCCTTCAGCGGTTGGATCGTAGAGAAAATATCCTGCCACACTATCTGGGAAAGTGTTGGCGCGGTATCGACTTCCAGTCGACTGATCGGGAAGTCGACGAAGATGGCGAGTATCGCGCGCACAATCCCCCCTAGGGCGGCGACGTCGGGCAAGAACGCCAAAGAAACTACACAATGCTGGGAGTCGTTGGAGGTCAGATCCAAGGTATAGGTGTGGTGATATCTCGACTCGCTCGTACTGGTGCGAATGCGAAGGGTGTCGATACTGGGGGCGCCGTGAGCCGAAGAGTGCCTACGGACGAAAGCCAAGAACATCGTCCAATCCGATCGGTTTGCGAACAAGCCCCCCGTGGAGACCAAGAGACGTGTTGTCGGTGGAAATGAAATATTGTCCAGCAGAGGCTCCACCAGGAAGGACTCGGCGGCCAGGGAGAGCTGTTCCAATGCACTGAGATGAACAGCTTGAAGCGGAGTGAACGGCATCGGGGATACTTCCTGGGTCGTCAGGCCGTGGTGGAGTGTTAATGAGCGCAGATTCGGCGCAGCGCGGAGGACGCTGAGAAGGGAACCCGGAGTCTGTGGGTAAGAGTAGACCAAGTGCAATCTGGTGAGGGATAAAAGTGAGAACTGGGGCGGAATTGCCGTTAAAGCTCCTGCCGTGTCAAGCGCCAATGAGTGCACGGAGGGCATATGGATGAGATTGACTTGAGTATTGTCCAAATGATAGAAATCCTCGTCAGCAATGTTTCGAGTGATGGAGAGTGTGCGCAGCGAGGGAAATTTTAGAGCCGCCAAAAAAATCCACAAAGTCTTCAATCGGATCAGATTCACCCGAGATATCGAGGTGCTGAAGGCCGGGGGCGAGTTGCTCCATGAATGTCCGACTGGCAGGAGTGAGAATCGACTCCAAGGAATCGAGTTTCAGAGACAGGATGCGGTCTCCCGAAAGCTTGCGAGCCCCAAGGAGCCACTCCAGTGCCCAGTCGTAACCGTGGATGTGGGCCCACAACGCCGGGTTGGAGACGATGATGGAATGCCAGCGGCGGCATACCGTCATCATTTCTGGGAGCGAAGGCTTGGCGAGCAAATCGAAAATCGCGAGAATGACTTCAGTGGGAAGGCGGTCGATCGGTGCCAGGGTATTTCGCTCCTCCCGGAGCTGATACAGCTCCAGCAATAGGGAGCTGATCCTTTCGTCGATTGAGCGACGTCGGTCTGCAATGGAGTCGTGCAGCATGACTAGCGCGGGCAGAGTGACGATGGGAGTCAAGAGCAAAGAGGGAACAAATAGTGACAATCACCACTGGCAGAGCACAGCCTTTTTAGTGATCCGCGCGCGGGCCGGACAAGCTGGCGAACTGGGTGTGAGGGTCCAACGTCCAAAAATCTCATATATACAAGTATAACCGCTACTTAATAGTAAATGACTTCTTCAACAACCGCCACCTGCCCGTTATTCCCCACCACCACAGCCTCCTCGAACGCCATCCCACCGTAACCGTATACAGGCTGGATGGGTTGAATCGGCTGAATCGGCTGAATAGGGCGAATGGGAGGAATCGCTGGAATTCCAGGAATACGCGGAATCGGTGGGATGGACGGTGCCATCGGACGATGAGGTTGCACGTGAGCTTGCGTCGGTTGACCATGTTGTTGCTGGTACTGTTGCTTGCGTGCCTCGGCGGCTGCATACCCATCTGCAACTTCCTCCATGAACTTGGATGCGCTCGCCAGGCCCGACTTGAGTTTCTCGCCCCAGCGGTGCTTGTGCTTGTCCTCCGAATCTTTTTGCGCGGTCTGATTCTGAGGCTGCTGGGTCTCGGACTGGGGCTGCCAGGAAGGCGTGCGCTGTGCCTGCACAGGAGCGGGAGCGGGTGTAGATTGATTCGGTGATAGTTGCACGGGTGCTACAGCTGGCGAGGAGGATGCTCGCGGAGGAGATAGTTCCCCAGAAACGCTCGGCACAGGAGCGGGCTCCGGGCTTTGCCAGTCCTTCAAAACCGACACAATATCCGTCGTCCAGGCCTCGGGAACATCCCACTTGACAGAGTCGTCCCGAAACAGCGCAAAGTATTGGCCGGGAACGAACGGATTCAACGCAGCGTACTATCCACGAGGTTAATTGAGTTCAACACAAACTAACACGATGAACTCACTTTCAGTCCACCTCTACGATCCACCTCGCTACCCGATACGATCTCATGTAGGGCGGGATACAATCCCTTCAGATCCCACGCAAAGCCTCCATCGCTATAAACGACCACATAGGTGTCGTTCACGCCCAGCGCGACGGCTCGCGGGTGCCTCTTCGCCATGGACATCGTGATGTTCTCCTCGAGACCGCTAGGAAGATTCTGCCAGACGCACCCCGCCGTCGAAGCGGAGAAGAAGGAGTTGCCCGGGCCAAAGGTCGTGTTCAGAGTCGTTTCGTCGTCGGACTGTGAAGTCCCGCGGATCTTGTCGACGAACCTTGCGAGGCGGGCGTACGAGGGTCCGAGAGATTCGCCTGCCGTGCGTCAGAAAATCACTCCAAAAGATGGAACGAGTATAATTCACTTTCATACCAATTCTTTCCGTCGACTCCTTGCCCGCACATCATATACAGCCCCTCCTCCATCGGCAGCCCGACATCCTGGATGCTCGCCAGCGGATGCTCAGGGTCAGTCAAAATCTTCAGAACCCCTACCGGGGGACCAGCCGGCTCGTCGCTGCTGTACAATATATGAGCAGACTTCCAACGGACAAGGGTGACGGCTTGCTATGCGAATCCACTCCCTGCACGCAGGATGTACGATTTATTTGGTCCGAATGTGAAAGATACATCCGACATCTTGGGAGTTGGGGCTGCTGTATGAGTGCGTGAGCCGCTTTATACGTAGCCTCCGCGCCTATCCTCAATGATCTGCGAACGACTGCCGATCACGTCCCAAATCCCGAACAGATCAATCAATACCGACTGCTAGACGCCGACTTCCGAGGGAGTTGAGTGGGAGTTGAGTGTCGTTTCATTGAAAGGAAGATAGATCGGAGGACGGAAAGCAGAGGTGGAGATACACACCGTGATTTGGAGAGCTCAACCTCTGCGAAGGGTGTCCGAGAAATGGGAGCGAGAAATGAGCTCCGGATTTGCGCGACGAGATGAAATATTCAGGTCTTCGCAGCTCGGAGCCTCACTGATTCGGAACAAAGTCATTCAGAGATCATTGTGGGATAGTGGGACACTGGCAGTCGACTCACGAGTAACAGGTTACAGGTCCGCTGGCACCCAGATTGTGGGGAGTACGAGGAGGTCTTAATGCTTGAGCTTGAAGGGATTGAAGGCCACAGTCCACCCGGTGGTTCGACTAGACGCACGCAAGAGTGGACGGTGATGGGAGTCAGCAGCAAAGAAGCGGCGATGTCTCGTTGACAGTGAGCCATCAATGATCCGATGATTCCGATTTCGCATCAGATGCGACGTGTACGACTCGCACGATGCATCCAAACCGCCTAGCGGCGAGTCTGAATCTAGTTCGCCGAAGGAAAAGGATATATATATATAAACTGTTGGCACCGTCAAAGCTTCCTCTGTACTATAGTAAGCCCAGCACTCGCGTCGAAACGAGTTCTCCCTGAATTCACAGAGGAGTTCAATTCAGAGTAGGAGCCAACGGCTGAGGGCTGGATCAGGAACGAGGAGCATCTACAAAAGACTGTACAATGTATTGGATTTATCCGGCGGCTTGAGTGGAATTCTGCAGCTCAGCGGCCATCGTTGGATTCAATTGTGTTCTACTAACCCTACCCTACCGGACAGAGGGAGCCGAAGAATGTCAAGGCCACATCCAACGAGAAATTAAGGCCGCCAACCAGACTGAGAGACCAGTCCTCGCGGCGAACGAGGTCGTGAAGCTCCCAACTAGACAACACACCGGATGCATATAGTGGAGCCACGCCGAATGGCGCGTACGGATCTGTCTGAGAGGTGGTTGCTGAGGTATTTGTATGTGACCTTACGAGAAATGTGTCGGTGGATTTTTCTCTGGGATTATTAGAGGAGGTCGGAGCGAGAAATAACAATGGCAATACTCAAGGCCAACAGAAACAAATCATCGGAGTCGGTGTTCACTAGAAACCCGCCCTCGCTGCGAACGAGGGTAACGATTCTCCCGTCATACAGACGATTTCCGTAGAGAGGGTTAGGGAGCGGCGCATACCGCGGCAGCTCATCAGCAGAAATCCGAGGTGTAAATAAAGGCGAACAGAAACAAAGATCGGAATTGGACCGCGCTCGGGGACATTTGGCATTGGCAAGACTCAGAACATGCCGGGAAACCAAGTGAAAAAATTTCACGGACGCCAGACAAACGAAAAATCGATATCCCTCTCACATGACCCACACTCGTATCGAAACGAGAGCATCCAGGGATACGCGGAAAAGAGAGCGACCTAGACCGGCTGCGAGTCTGCCTATGTTCGAAGGATCAATCAAACATGCTCTTGAATGATGCTTTCGTGCTCAACAAGACAAAACACAGTTGCAAGTGGAGAATGATACATATGAAATTTCAAGAACATGGATACGATTGACACCGTTAAGTTGGATCTGCGGCTGCAGACTAGTCAGTCTCGACTAACATCGAAGCACGGGAGGCAGAAACATACCGAAGAAATGGGCCGTCAAGTCGTTCAGAGACGTCAAGACCACGACGAAGGGGTCGTTCGCGTCCTTGGACATGATGTGCCGACAAACCTGCCCGAAAGAGGCAGACTGAGTCTCCCCGTTTGCAAGAAGTAGTTGGACACGAGCCACGCGATCGCGGACCTGTGCCACCGACTTGTATATACTGGACGCAACAGCAACGGCATGCTTCCACCGCATGCGGAGTTCAGACGTGCACACGTCGGTGTGACGTACTGTCGAGCAGCCTGCAGCCGCGGGAAGCGGTATTGGGTACCGGATGAAGTTGGTCCACCACGCATTCAGAGACCAGTTGCCGACGAAGATGCGCTGGATATGAATCGGCTGGAATCCTGGGTAGCTCAGTGGAGTGACGTTGGGAACGGAGGTGGGCAATTTTTGGAGCGCGTCGGCGTACAGAGCAGCCAAGAAAGGTCGGTGGGTAGGGTCGCGGCGCTCTGCGGCATCTAGCGCAGGGGCAGCGGGTAAATCGCCCGCAATAATACGATCGCGCCAGTATGTAGTTGTCTTCGACACGAGCCACCCGTCGGCCTGCTGGCACGCTGATTCGAAACATGCCTGGAAGTCATCGGACGAGAAAGTGTCGTTGGAGGAGATGAGGATGGCCTGGAGGGCATTTGATGCCCAGAGATTCCAGCTGGTCATCTCGTATTTGTGGGCAAGCCGGAAGACACCCAAGATAGGCTGCAGTTCGGAGATGTGTATGTTTTGTGGGGCGATTGATGGACTTGAGCAACAGGAGGTCAGAAATGGGAGGTAGTGGAGGATCTCACAACACACCTCGCGTATAAATACATCAATAGTCCTTCGAAATCGGATGCTGAGTCCCCGGCAAGGACGATGGGGTTGGCATCCGAGGTCCCTTCCGTCGTCAAAGTCCCTTGAGGTAGCTCAAAGAGGTTGGAGAAGACGGTGGAGGCTTGAGTCAGCAGAAAGGTATGAACCTGATACCAGGTCAGGATACATACACTTCCTTGAAATAGCGCACCTTGAAAAGAGTATCCTCCACTCGGATTACACAAAGAGTGTCGGTGTCAAAATAGAACTCTGAATGGCGGAGGGCGGTTTCGGGAGTGGGAAACTCTGAGCGGGAGCGTTTGAGCGGTCGAGTGGCAAGTGTAGCGGCGACAGTGAATTTGTCCATGGTGGCAGGAAGCAAAGAGTGACTCGGATCAACTCTTGTGACATATGTGTCAGCGTGCCGCTCACGGCCCGGGCCATGAGCTTATTCTCGTTCTTACAGGCATTTGCCATGTGGTCTCTTATTTGAGCTGGTCTGGTCCACAGGATTGCACAGCCAAAATAAACAAGAACGAAAACAACGTGCCAATGCGAACAGGACCTGACCTTGTTGCGAACAAGGTGCCCCGGACAATCAATTTGAACTTCTCCAGGATCGGAATATTGAGGAGAATGTGCACGCGAATGCACATACAGGTCTGCGTGGTGGTATTCTGCGCAACCTGGAAGGAAAGCCCTTGCGGTTCGAAGACAGTGCACTGGGCATGTATTCTCTCTACATAGATCCGACTCTGGTGCGATTCACTACCCGCTCGATATGAGACCTGATCAAATTACTCCCGGCCAAACGCACACGCCGAACCACCGCCGCGCAACCACACTCCCGTTCCCTTGACCCACCCAAACAGCAAGACTCCCAGCGCGATGCCAAGCAGTACGACGACCGCCCGACGCGCGATGGCGGTCTTCAACAAAAATTTGTTTGGCGGGCCGCGCGCGCCAGCTTCGTCGATGGAGGTGATGTCTTCCTCTGTGAGTTCTACGAAACGTCGGAGTCAATGAGGGATTTTATTGAGGGAGGAGGAAAAAACGCACGTAGATCGCCGGCATTCAGATACCCGAGCAACCGCTCCTTCTTGGAGCTCGTGGTGATGACAACTGCGCCCTTGGCTTTGGTCCAGGCGAGGAGAACGTCCCCGGGCGTTACGCCGAGGCGAGATGCGATGGATTGGACGGGTTTGTCGAGTGGCCCGCCGGGGTCACGGTTGATAGGGCTGTGATGTGTTTCTTTCAGCATCCCAGCAAGGAGATAGATGCAGGCAGACGCACCTGAGCGGACTATACGCCTCGATGACGATGCCATGTTTCTTGGAGAACTCAATGATGGGTTTCTGTTGCGCGTATACGTATGGATGAAGGAGGATCTGGTTCACGGCGGGCTTGATTTTTGCGGAGGCGAGGAGGACGGTGAGGTCTTGAACGGAAAAGTTGCTGACGCCAATGCTTCTGGAGCGGGTTTCAGCATACAGAGGGATGGGGTCGACGGATATACTTACTTGGCGAGGCCTGCCGCGTGAATGTCCTCAAACTCTTTCCAAGCAGTGGGGATATCCGGGAGGGCGTAGTGCGGCCAGTGGATGAGGTATAGGTCAATGTAGGTCGTACCGAGCTGCAGGTAACCCTCGGTTAATCCAGAGGAGGAAGGCAGACGAACAAACGCACCTTCGTCAAACTGTCCTTCACACTGTCTTTAATGCCTTTCTTCTCCGCGCCGCCGCCAGAGTACTTCGTGGTGATGAACAGCTCCTCGCGGGGCAGTCCACTGTCCCGGATGCCGACGCCGACGTCGTATTCGTTGCCGTAGTTCTGAGCGGCGTCTGCGAATTCGATAAGCAGCGGAGGCGTGGGACGGGAATGGAGACACACCGAGGTGGTTGAGGCCAAGTCCTAGGGCCTGGTCGACCTCCCCAACGGTATCATGAATGAACGCGGTTCCGAAAGCGAGGCTAGGAATGCTACGACCTGCGAGGAGTTAGGTTTTGGGCGGAGACAGGGATAGACGCACCGCTGCCATCGTTGAGAGGGATATCGGTCCAGGGCATCGTCGGCGGAGGAAGGAAGGGGAGCCGGTAGACATCGTTATCGTGGTGAGGAAGAAGACGGCGCGACGATGGCGCCGAGTGATGCAAGCGGCAAGGCTTGCCGATCTTCACACGGACTGTGATGGTGCCTGGGTGGGAGTCTAGACCGTGAAGACAATCTGTCCATGTCAGGGTGCACTCGCGAGCACGATGAAGTCCTGTTCGAACTCGGTCCGTTTGGCACACATCCTCATCACTTTGAATTTGACTGTGCTGTCGAGTGGTCGAGTATGCGTTCGAAGCGGCGAC
The DNA here is from genome assembly GCA_029282125.1 of Mycena amicta. Taxonomy (NCBI): domain Eukaryota; kingdom Fungi; phylum Basidiomycota; class Agaricomycetes; order Agaricales; family Mycenaceae; genus Mycena; species Mycena amicta. The sequence goes on from JARIHP010000080.1 coordinate 33,720, forward strand.
AGGACGTCGTTGTCCGATTGACTTTTTTCTCTCTGTTTTGCAGTTCTGGCGCAGGATGTCACGATGACGCTCGAACTCCCTAAAGCCTTCGACTGGGACGCTAACATATGAACTTCTTAAAGGCATGCAGCAGACATGGAGGACTTTCTTTGGGAACTGTAGGGTTAGCTCGGACGGCCTATGGGTATGAACTCGAATCTCGAAAAAAATTGGTATAAGCGAACGTCCACTCTTATTCCAACAAAGTGTAATGACAGAGAGTAGTACTATTCGTGCGTCACGGGCAGCCAGAGCTCATCCGCTATACGTTTGTCAGAGGATACTCCGGGTTCACGGTATAGAACGTGCCTCCAATAACTCCTTCGCGCTTCAATCGCACAAACTCCTCCGCTCGAGCCCATGTATCCTGCTCGCCACGCGCCCCGCGCTCCCATTCGTCTCCAAAGCGCCCTAATGCGTGAGTGTAACCGCAAAGTACGACGCGATTGTCATGGAGATCGATCTCCTCCTGGACTTCGGTGAGGAGAAGCAGTTGTAGACGGGGTGAATCCTCCACGAGCTGCGTCAAGAACCCGACGTCTTCGTGTTCCCCGCAGAAGTCGAAGCGGAGGTGGGTGAGCGCCGGAAGCGATGGGATGGCGGCGCAGACACACTGGAGTCTAGACTCGTCCTCTTCGTCGAAGTCGTCTACGGGAATGCCATCGCGCAGACTGAGGTGGGTTACGTGCGCCAGGGCTGGGTGAAGTGGGTCTATGGGCATTTCGTCGCCAAAGACATCAGAGAGATTGGTGGTGAGATGACGGAGAGCGAGCGTAGCCAGAACGGGAAGCAATTCCGGCCCGTTGAAACGGAAGGTTGTCCCGAGGTCGACAACGCTGCTGCATTTCTCCAGGATTTCGAGCGCGTGCTCAGAGCGCCAGTGTGCATTAGACTCCAGGAGAAGATGTCGCACTGCCAAGAAGTATGCCTTCGGTTTCCGCTGGATTTCGCGGAAGAACGCGGTGGCATGTGCTGAGTCGTTGAGTCGAACGACTCGGAATCGTAGAGGCTCGACCCTGAATATTGTGAGAATTTGAGACATTGGAAGAGGAAGCGCGCACCAGATCTGCACACGGCGAGCAACGAGCAGCAGTGGGGTAATCGCCTGTAGGTTGGCAAGGGCTGCCAGCTCGAATATCTTGCGCTCTAGTTCTGGCGAAAAACATGGCGAATGGCTCGGCGCAGTATCAAGCTTGGAGGTCATGGCCCGTCCCAGATGGAAGTAGGAGGAAAACGGGTCACGCTGAGTCATCCACTGTAGCCAAGCCTTCCGGCCAATCTCTTACATTCGCCAAGCACGCCGTGCCTTTTCAGGTGCAAAATAATCATCCGTAGTGTATTACGAGGGCATAAAAAATCAAGACATCAGCCATTTTCCGATCTTGTGGGGATACTAGCGATGTTGTTCTGCTTTGCATGCGCGGGAAACACGGTACTGTGGTCTTTCGTTCATATCGCACGGCGTAAACAAAAGAAAGCCTTCGTCCTCGACCACTTCTAGATGAACAATTGGCCCAAATAAGGGATTATTACTATCGGCGATCTCGGACGAGCGAAAGTTTGGCAGGGAGGACTTGTATGTCCCGTACTACATTTCCCCCCCCATCGTTTCCTGAATCCAATAACGGTGATTTTTGCATCCCGCTGCAGTCTGCCCCTGGACGGAAGCGCAGAGAAAAGAAAAATATCGGATGCAGCACCTATAGATTCGTCCCCGCGACGACTCAACGAGGAACTCCTACGACAAGGCCCTTGAAGTATATCCAGGAGCTGCGCACCAAGGCGCATACCGATCTTCTTGCTAATGCGTCGCCTTCACCTTGGGGCAAGATTTCGGGAATCATTCGAGTTCGCGATGCGGATGCACGAACCATGAAACAAACTAAAAAGTCATGACCGATTGTTTGTGGCCCTGACCCTCCACGAACAGGGGACTCCAGCCGAATTTGAATTAGCACCGAAGCTCGCTTATCCCGGAGTTCCGTACAGATGCGCTTACAGAGCGTCCCAGTACAGGTACTCTTCCGCCATGGTTTCAACTTTGCAAGCTGACCAAGCGCTCGTTTGGAAGGATGTCTCTGGAGCAGGAGCACTGTCGAAGGAAAATCCCGGGATCTACTTAGTGCAGTCTGTTCGCATGCACAAAAACTCATTATTCACCTCTCAAGCATCCTACGTTAATTATCAAAACGCATTCGGACGCCCGACACGTTACTTACAAGCCAAGAATTCGCACGAGCAGGAGGGGAGAAAAGTTGTGGCGAAGGACCTTGGTTATGGACCTGGCCCCGTGACGAACGAGGGATGCGAACACATATTCCGCCGTGGCAATCTCGATGAGCTGCGCAACCACGGCGAAGAATCCATATCTTGCATCTGGTGCGTTCGGCTGAGTAAGGGTCATATGCGGCACTGCATGTAAGCAGAGTAAGATATCGGCCACGTGTAGCTGGAGGCAGTTGGGCGGTTGGAGGAGACAGAAGGGCGCCGAAGGGAGCGAATTGGTCTGCCAGCTGAGATGAGGGGAGAAAGCATACGTGAAGGACATAAGATTTGATCACTTCGGGATTAGCCACGGAAACCGGGAATCTGACTGCGAGTGCTCCCAGTGGCGGACGGTTTCGGGTATCTCGGCGATAGCGCATACCAGAAGCTTTTGAGGAAGATAACTCCGCCCACGGCCTGCTCGGGAAGTGGACACCGGGCCTTCGGCATCTGGTTGGACGGCACGCCGACTGGGAAAGATTGTAATAGTAGCAAGATGTAGAATGTGCATACCGTGATGCTGCCCCGGCGTAACGGGATGCCAAAGCTGCACGGAAGGCGCACAATCGATCGTGGACGATTATAAACGCCATGGCGAGAACGAGAGCACAAGCGTCCCGAAGCGGATACTGTCGGTCTGTCACCAGATCGCGGAGTTCGTGCCGGTATCCCATATAAGGGACTCCGCAGCCCTGCGCAGAGTGGGAGTCAGAAAGTAATGAACACACCTCTTCTCTTCCTTCTTCTCGCAGCGCCTGTTGTCGTTCATGCTGTCGCATTGGTAAGCTCACCGTCCCGCGAGAAGAAATAGTACGCACTGATCATCGGTGACCTAGCCTCTGTACGACGGTGTACGACCATCAGAAAGGGCCGCTAGAAGCGCCGAGGTACGTTCGCCTCCTCCGTAGTTCTGACAAATCGCTGACGAGGAACAGGACATCCAGTTCGGACACCGGCACCCTCCAAATACCGGCTCACACAGCTTGAAACGAACCTGGTCATTCGCAGCATTCGGATCCCGGTTCGGTTCGTCTGAGGAGGACGAGAGAAAGGCGTCGGACTCGACCTGGCAAAAAAGCTCTGCTGAAGACCGACGAGGATGCGTTGGAGATTTGGAGTGGTAGGTCGCTGGAAGCGAAGATCGCGTTTCTGTAGCCGAGGAGAGAAGAGAGGAGAACGACGGGATGGTCTGCAGTGAATCCACACACCGAGCAATGGCCAGGTGTTGCGAATATTGCCCGCGGAGTGCAACAGGCCCTGAGCAGTGTCCGCTGCTAATATCGGGACATGATGAGACAAGCGGTGATCAAGTGGCGATGGCATGAAAGGAGTCGCATCCGAGGCTTGAGCTATAGTTGCTCGGGAAGTCGGTTCATGGGCGAATGGTGGTGGCGGAGAAAAACCTGCATGTGTCAGCCGATGTGATGGTAAATCAGTGACACTAGCTGTCAGTCACAATTGATAAGCGTCTGCTGCGGCTTGTCGCTAACCTTCATCTCTGGGTCAAAACGGATTGGTATCCTGCTGGTTCTCTATGCTTTTCGTCTCCACTGCGCAGTCAAGCGCCACTCGAACTGCTCCTCCTCTAGAAGCACTCAAACCACCACACCGTTTCCGGCTGCAGTGGGAAGCCGCATGGTTCCTTGAATTTGACTACATGCACCAATTGGCGGTCCGGACCATGTGCCTTTAACACGGCCCTGCCTGGCTATTTACCGCGACCGCGGACTCGGGTTACTGATTTGTAAGAGGACTGCCTCTGACGGCGTGTTCAGCCCGTCTCTCGGATGATCTCTACTGCTGCAACGCGCAAATTCCCTGCCTTTCCTCAATCAACTGGTACCTCTGCTACGTGCTTACGCTTCTTATGGTTGATCTCATACGTTGACCCAAAGTTTAGCTCGTTACGTTGAATTTCCCCGTCCTTCGTTGAGTTGTCCCATGAAACCAGGAGGTCTATTCACGAGGCTGCTCAAGCCCGGGTCTCAGGATCGTTTGTCTTGTTGCCGGCGCTACTCTCAAATCGGCGTTGGCTGCCCGCAGCAGGTGTTGTGCGTTGTGCTGGATTGGAATGGAGCCGGATATCGATCCCTCGGAGATGTCAGGGCAGGGCCTGCGAAGAGTGATGATCGCATGCATTCTAAGTATTCCATGTGTATTCATGACCGAGTCAAATGGCTACGGACTACTTACTCAGTCGAGACATCTCGATTCATCGCGTCGCCTCCTGCGCCGACGTGAATGAACCCACTGCAGGTTTCTTCGAATCTTCTTCCTGAGCGACAGCACGCAGATGTCAATTTGCGTTGATGATTTTAGAGACTCATCCATCCACGTTGTCCGGGATTCAAACTGATCAAACTACATAGAAAAAATGCCACGCGCATTTGAGTTGACAGTTGGCTTGCGCGTGTGCGTGCGTGAATGGAAGTACCTGTTCTCCGAGGCCCAATTCAAATCTTGCGAAGTCGGAAGGGTGTTCGAGTGTCCTTTTGAGCGAGTCGGACAGGGAAGTAAATATTGTGTCTGTACCTTTTTTTAAAAGACTTCAGATCGACTAGATTTTGATGCTGAGGACGGAGCTGTTCGTTGTCTTCCGGAAGCTGACCCACGAGCATCTATCTCAATGTTGAACGAAGAGAAGGAAAACTCACGCCGGAACTGCATCCGGGTCCCTCGGCGATAGATGGTCCGAATCTCCGAATGACAGATGCCCGTGGTCGTGAGGTTCACGACTACGAACGACCGCGGTTTGCATCAGCGTCCAACTTGAGCTTGAAATGATCGTCGTGACATCCGGGCGGCAGGTAGAATTGTTGAATTTGTATTGCGTATAAAGCTTGGATTGTCCATCGATGTCAATGGATAGTGCACTTGCGCCGGAGATGCATAAAATCCGGTCAGTTTTTAGGGCAAGAGGAAGTACTTAGCATGCCGTCCCGTATTGATCAAAACCGTCCATCGATTTGGAGGCGCATGTTAATTCACCGCTCGACCTGCGTAATCATCTTGACACGCGCATTTAGATAAGAGCGGCGTTCGAGAGCCTGGGCCTTGAAGAAGAGCATCGAAGAAGGCTCATCGCATCGCACAGGAGTCAAGCCTGAATGGGATGCATAGAACTTGAATAGAGCAGAATCAGAAACATCGGAACGCAGGCTGCAGCTACTGGTGTATTGTACTCGGGTGGTGGCGCGGGGGAGCGAACGACGGTTACAAACTAACACATAATTAGATAGGAACGGCGTTCGAGAACCCACCGTGGCGACGACGAAGATCGAAGAAGGCTCCCGCACAGGAGTCAAACTTGGAAGGGATGCGATAGAATAGAGCGGAATCAGAAACATCGGAACGCAGGCTGCAGCCAATGGTGTACAGTAGGGTGGTGGCGAACGACGGTTACAACCTTACTTACCACGGGAGGATATCAACGGCCCGGGAGCACTTGGGTAATTCAGAATCGTAACTAGGGTTGGCGTTGACGAGTCGATGGCGGTTGGTACCAGGGGAGATCCACCGGTGAAGGTCGAGAAGCGCCACTTCGAGGAGGTATAACGTTTGGTGAGAATTGAAACTTGGAAGATTAATGCGATGACGAGGGATCTCCGAGTGGATGGCGGTTGGTACGAGGGCAGATCGCCTAGGCCGAGAAGCGCCACCTCGAGGAGGTATAACGTTTGGTGAGTTAGCATTGAAACTTGGAAGATTAATGCGATGTTCATCCTGATAGATAGATAGCGGACGTTTTTCATACGCGAATACGGAGATAGTAGGAGTGAGTGCCGATGAGACGAGAGATATTTTGCAGTACTAGTTTGAGTTGTTCTTGGCCGGATAAGTAGCGCTGACAATTGCCGCGGAGGACTTGGGTGGAGATGCGAGAAAGATAATCATAGAGATTGAGTTGGGCAGCGCTATCTTTGACTTGAAGCATCGTCAAGGCTGTAGCGGTATTAGTAGGACTCACTTGGATAGATTCGTTGCAGAAACACCCAGGATCCCAGCAAGCGGCGCTGGCGCAGTTGTTTGTTGGCATCGATGAGAATCAGGCAGGCATGAGCCGCGGAGGAGGTGCGGAGGCAGCACTGGCACATCGCGGACATCTATCTATCGACATGCGCAGGGTCGGGTCGACCTTGCCTAGAACGAAAGGGACGGATAAAATACCAGACGCGGACAAGAAGCTGTCGAGGCGCGGTACTAGTGCGTTCGTAGAATGTTGATGGTACACAGGCAGGGTTAAGTGGACATCAAAGTTGGGAAGATGTCCGAGTGACTGCGAATGCTGCGAGTGCAGTTGCCGTGCGGGGTGAGATTGGAGGCGATGACGGCTGTCGTACGCGTACAGGCTCGGAGACAGATAGAACGAGACGAGACGAGACATGCGGCGAAGGTGAATCAGGGTGCATTGTCCACGTTGGAACCCAGCGGCGACAATTGAGACATTCGGCCACAGCGCGGGTATGAGAACAGCTTTGCGATCGACAATGCGGAGGTCCGCAGCGAGCGACAGTCACAGCGACAGCGCCCGAACCGTCGGCGGGCAGTAGCTCGGTGGCGACGGACAGAAGAAGGCAAAGACGGTAACAGAACAGAAATCAGAAGATAGAAGGGTCGTTTTTTTTAGGGTGAAAATATCCCAGAACGGCACAGCTTTTTGGGGAAATCACATCCTAATTAGGCGAATCGGTAGACTAGACTCGGCCCCAGTTCTGCGGACCATTGAATTAGCCGTGTAGAAAGGAGATTGAATCGGATCTAGCAGGTGAGACAGGCCCACGTTGCATGTGTAGGCTAACCTTGTACATGGACACCAAAGCCGATCAAATAAATCGGGAAGGCTGGCCCTTCATCCCATGGACTCCGCGATGGAAAATGGAAGCGACCCTGCGGCTTCGTCAAGTGTACAACTTCACATCCCCTGTTAGTTTGTTTATTTGGCAATCAATCTACCGGGAGCGCGTGGAGTCGCAGTGTCGGAGTAAGTACCCTGCGCCACGATCTGTTGCACTTGCTTTCAGCGCAAACTCTCTTTTTCGGGGGACATGGCGTGGTTTTCGTCACCCAATAAGTAATAAATAGGCATCGGATGAGGAACGGCCGGTTACACTCCGCCCAAAAGAAGATGGGAACCGACGTGGTCTAGCCCCAATTAGCGCCGTCGCCATCATTTGATGGGGATTTTTATTTTTATTTTACTTACCATTGAGCTGTCGTGACATGTCATCCCGATTGGGAATTGCTACCTGACGCGTGGCCATATCATATAATGGGCGCCAGGGCAGAGCCGACAACCGCTTTTTTGCAGAGTCTGACTCTGCGTCGCTTCCCCTTACTCTTTTCTACACCGCGAACGACGACCACACTAGTCCTTTTCGCTCGACGACCCCGGCGACGACGACTACGACGACGGAGAATTGGGACAGGAGTCGAGGCATGAAGATGGAAGCCCACCATTGGGGAACGGCCCCGGGTCCAATGACACCCCCACACACGAATACGGTCGAGGCGAGGAGGTTGTGGGTCGCACCAGCAAAGACGACGGCGACTTATGCATATTCGGTGCAGCTACGTGCGTTTCCGAGCTCTTTGTTGCTTGCGTGGACTCACTTTGAGTAGTAACGCCGCCGGACGACGACGACACTCTTCCCCATCCCCACTCACCACCGACCCACACTCAAAAGACGGACGCTATGGAGACGGAGACGGAAACCGAGACGGAGACGGATGCTTGGGCGAGAGACTGGCTGCATGTCGCTCGAACGCGACCCGAGAGCTCAGCGCTCGTGGCAGAGAAGACCTGCGAGATGATATGCTACCTCTGGTTCGCCCCCGGTACCTCCACCAAACGCTCGTCATCACCGAGTTTTTCCTCGTCACCATCTGCTCCAACGCCAACGCCCTCCCCGCTCCAACTGCTTCCCTCACCACCATTCATCGCATTCACCCAGAAGCTCCTCGAGACGACCCAGCTCTCGCAGTCCGCCATCGTGCTAGCGCTGCATTTCATTCACCGAGTACGAGCGCGGAATCAGGGCATACCAGCACAGGCCGGGAGCGAGTTTCGCGTTTGTGTCGCAGCGCTCATGATGGCGAACAAGTTTCTTGACGAGTACGTCTTCTTTTCCTGGGGTTACCTGGCGTGTTTTCTGACTTCTTTGCAGTAATACATACACGAACGCGACTTGGGCGTCGGTGTCCTCTATCCCACTGGCGCAGATCAATACGATGGAGCGAGAGTTTTTGGCTGGGTGCGACTACGCGCTGTATGTCAGTCGCAAGGTCTATGAGGATTGGGGCCGGTTGCTGAGAGGGCTGGTTGGTGCGAGGGCGAGGGAACGCGAGCGAGAGAGGGAGCGAGGGAGGTGAGTTGTTTCTTTTCGTTCTTTCTACTTGGGCTGACGCGTTTGTGAAAGGCGACATGCATCTCACCATCGTGGCGGACGAGTCCATCTTCCCGCTCACAATGTATATTCCGCGCCGAGACGGCCTGCCGCAATACCCCCTTCATCATCCGCCATCACGGCCACAAAGACCACCGACTACTCGAGCAATGTAACTCCCAATCGCGGCACTAGCAGCGGCTACTCGAGACGGGAGCGGAGTGTCAGCCCCATCCTCCGCGGATCTTCGTCTAGACGCAGCGGGAGCGACGACGATTCGTCGATGGCGATGGATTTGGATAGTGACGACCGTCGGCGCGGGCGGGCGATGTCGCACGAGAGAGCTGACCGGGAGAAGAAGAGGGAGCGAGAACGCGAGCGGGAGGCGGAAGTGGGCACAAAGCGACGGGCAGAGGCTGCGTTCAGCCCTGGGTCGTATCACCCTCCGCCACACGCACATCCCGGCTTTGCGAGTATGTACGCCAACGCCCAAGCACCCTCCGCAAACCTCCACCAACAACGACCAGCACCGACCATCGTTATCCCCACGCCCGTACAATCGACCTTTGGCTATCATCCACACTCAGCTGGGTCTGCACATTGGAGCCCGGTCGACGCAGGCTCGACGTCCACGACGAGCTCTTCCTCTGATTACCCACCACCGTCGTTGCGGCTGCCTCATATCGCCAACGGTCTCGCGACGCCGTTGGAACGCTTCGGCGCCATGTCGCTCTCTACCACCAACCCGGAAACGACCGTTAGCAGGCACCCGACGCCCAGTCCACCGCGGAGGAGGGTACGACCGCGGCCAGTGTCGTACGCTGGGTCCGCCGCTAGCGTATCGTCCTCGTCCTTTGCTGTCGAGCGATACGGCTATCAACCTCCAGCTGGGGAGCGAGGACGAGAGCGGAGTAGCGTTTGGGGGGTTCCATCGGGCGGGAGAGCGGCTACGTCCAGTCCCGGTCCTGCGGCGACCTACGTATCGCCCTCGCCGCTCCCGAATACGACGGTGAACCAGTCTCAGCACCGACCGCGCGATCCTGTGCCGTCGATTGTCGTTGGACAGTCCGAGCAGCAACAGCAATATCCGTCGGCGTTGGCTGCGGGTTGGGATTACTCGGAGGGAGCAAAGTCGGCGTCTGTCCAGGTATGTATTGTTTCTGCATGTCGATGTATAGCGGTCGCTAACGATTCATTACAGGACCTCTACTTCTACGCCCTCACCTGCTCTCCCATCTCTGACGGCTCATCCTCGTCTTCGTCCGGCTGTTCCGACGCTGGAGACCACGAAGAGGATCACGACGACGACGACTCGGGCATGTCAGACGACGGTCGAGAGGCGTATGATTATCGCAAGCCTGGGCCCCCCGCCGTTGCCGTTGCTCGAGGACGGTCTCGAGCCCTGTCTGATGCGCGCGAGCGGGAACGCGACCGCGATCCAGAGCGGTATCGGGAGGAGGCGAGACAATCACGATTGCGCTACGCCCCTGCTCCTATCCCCGTATCGGTCACGACCTGCCCTTCCTCCTCCTCCTGGCTGCCAGCACCCCAACCGCAACACCCCCCGTTCGCTGCTGGCAACGGGGTCCACCTCCTCAATCGATGGGGTGTACAGAGCGCGCGGACGTCGCCTGTTCGTGCTGCAGCGACGATGGCGGAGTCGGAGTGGACACCACCACGGGCGGCGTATGCTGAGAGACAGAGACAGGGGTGGCCGGCTCCTGTTGCGCTGCCGCGGTTTGCGGACCTGGAGCGATGGTCTGGTGCTGGGAATGGTGCTCAGGCTCAGCCACAATATCGCCCCCCTCCTCCGCCGTCGTCGACCATCGACCACCACCCACTGCTGCGGAGGACGCACCAGGCTCAGCCTCGTCGCGCGGTCTTTGCCAATGCTGGCCCGCCAGGGGTGAGCGGATACGCGTATGCGTATTAAGTATTTTATCTTATCCTTTGCTTGTGTATATTACCTACCCACCCACCCTTGGACATAATCTCCTCACCTCCTCTCTCTTTACGACGTGCCACGCCTTGTCCTTTTTTTCCCTTTACTACACATCCCCAAGCATTTACTTACAGTCATTTTTTCATGCATTTTACCCGCACCAACAAGCCCGCAAATACGCAACACAAATATACATCATTGGCATTTCGCATACTATACATATCACTCGCGACCTCTGCTGAGGTCCTTGATGTAGAGCAGAGAGAGAGAGATTGAATAGAACGTGTATTCGATTCGATGCTTCCTTGTCAATGCTGTTGCCGGACGCCCGCTTACCTACGGAGAGGTCCGAGAGGAGACAGCTTTAGGACCGGACTATCAAATTACGCGCGCCACGGGTGTAAGTTAGCGTCCATCTCCATCTCATTCAGGCGGACCTGAACCTTCCATTCCTATCAAGGCGCGAAAAAGACGATGCGGATGCGGATGCGGAGCCTGAGCCAGCCGATGATGGTCTGAGGCTACCGGCGTCCTGAGAAATTTTTGGTCTATTTGTCTCGCTAAACTGCTAGACCCTCCGGCGCGGCCGAAACAGACATTTCTACGGCGGTAAAATCAATATCATAATTGAATTGCTTGTCGTATCGCCGACGCGTCCGATGAGTGGTGCGGGTTGTTATGCGTAGTCATAGGGAGGAGAATTTTTCAATTGAGGCCATGCGCTGGCGGATGTTTTGAATCCATTCAACGACGTGTGGCAGGAGAGAGTCCGAAGTCCGATGCAGTGTTGGACTAAGGCAAGGAAACACCCCCTCGACCACGATGTCGCGGTATGCATGTGAAAAGAAAAAAAAAACACTGGTCCTGCGAAGATCGTATGCGTACAGGATTCCGCCGCCGCAAGGGGCATCTGTGAATGTGGGTGATTAGGGTTAGGGAGAAAATGATATCTCGGGGACAGCGTGGCAGCGAACTGACAGAATGGAGATATGTAGTCGCCTAGTCGCCGCATTGGGAGAGGTGCCAGCGTCTACGTGACGCCGTTACTGCGCAACCTTTCCTCTTACATCGACTTCGCTTGCGCTCTATTGGCGGGATACAAACAACAGTGTCTGCTGCGACGTCGCTTCCATCTACATTCCATCCAGACGCGACAGCAAGCGCACAATAACCGCCGTGCAGCTATCCAGGGTGGTCTCAGTGCTCGTCCTGTGTGGATCGAAGCCCCCAAGCCAAGTCCCGACCAAGTCCCGACACTCACAGCGCCTGGCACGAACCGTTTACCCCAAACCTTAACTAAACCGCTCCCTTGTGCCGCGAAATCTATGCTTCTAGCCCGCTCGGTCTTGGCTCCGTCTCTCTGCTGGCATCTTACTCGCTGACAACCGTACTCCGACTTGAAGGATGGATTGAGCTCCGGCTTCGTGTGTAACGCAGTTGCATGTGCTCACAACGTTAACGCCTTCGACTTCGAGGCTTCTCGAGTGCTGACTCTGTCCAACTGCGGCCGTCTGCCTACTCATCACCGGGCGATATTGCTGGGCGCTGTTGGGCGCTGTCGGTTGACATCCATCTCCATCTTGGTTGTTGAACTGTTCCCCCAGTCATCCTTACAGCTCAGCCTGTTGATTGCTTAGCGGCCTCGCATCTTGATCCCCGACTCGAATCACAAATCAGACCAAAGTCCTTTCCTTCCTCGAGCCCACCGATCAAATAAAGCCTCCTCTGGCGCCAAGTTCCTTGCCTGTGTTCAACAGAAACTGCGCGGCTTCAGTTGGCGGACAGCCGCGAACAAGACGGGGGGAGGTGCATTCTCCATCCCCATTGACTCTGCACTCCCCGCGGGTTCGTTCTTTCCTATCTTGGGTGGGTCGGCCTAACCTCCCCAGTAGCACGAAAAAACTACTGCGGAACAACGCTGACACTAGCGCAGCCACGCAGTCGACAAGCTGTGTGCGGTGGTGCCCTGCCTCTCAGTGCGTATCGAAGTGGAGCTGCTTCACCGTCAGCCACAGGAACCACGGCATGGCGGCAGATCACCCTCGACAACGTTATATTCTGCTCATGCCTTCCAATGGGAGAGCTCTTGACGCTGAGTATTCTCACAGGTTCTCCACTCTTAGCTCACGCCTGAGTATCGGGTGAGTTATCCGATGCGCGCGCACGAGATGTCAAATGCAAGTGCAAGTGGGCTTGGAGCGGCTCTACTCTTGTTCCTCCCGGTCTCGCACGAACCCGAAATGAAGACGGAGCTAACATGCATACGCGCTGCTTCATTTGCTCAAGAGATTCACAGTTCGCGTCTGAGAAGCACAGCAACCTGGGAGAGGGCCTGTCGAAGCGAATGCGCTGATTCGCTGTATGCTGGGTTAGAGCCGGTAAAGAGGTTTGTGTACCCTGCCTGCCATTGCTTCCATCTAAATTGCGAGCAGGCCACGCCACGCCTCAGCCAAACTCTAATTCAAGTTCATCCAACTGCCAAACTGGTATGTTGGTTCCCACCAAACGCTCTCTCTCCGATCTACCGCATCCATCGATCAACCTAATTTTTCCCTCCCGCGAGAGAGCGTCGGCGCAAAGGGTGCTTCCGTCATCAGAGACGCCCCGGTAGCTCCGGCGAACGCGTGCATTGGCGCGGTTCATTGAGGGGCAATTGAGAACAGCGCATCCCGATAGTCTGGCATGTGGGTGTCAAACAGCGAACTTAAAGCCATTCTCACTGATTTATGTCCTTCATTCAGCCACTTCGGTGGTTGTCTTGCCGCTCCGCGTCTCCGTCGCCGCTACCAACGGTGCTCTCGATGTGTGGGTGACGTTACGACTTGAATCCAGCGTTTGGTACGAATATTTGACCCGGTCATGTCGCCCGTCTGCAGCCAAGCAGATCCCTGCAGATCCATTGTCATCCAACGCGCGCCAAAGAATCCGAATCCATCCATCACGGACAAATATCACGGGATACTTACACCCGCCCACGTTCGGCGTAAGTATTCAGGGCGGGCGATGCTGGCTCAGATATCACTGTTAATTTCCGCTCCGGCGCAAGACAGGTGGTGTTTTCCGGACGTGCGTGATTTAGGGCCGCGCGGGGGACGTAAGTTGGCACTACTGTAAGGTTGCAGACATCGGTGGCATGTTGGTACGAAACTCAGACTGATGCTTCTCGGGGTTTTTCGTGTCACCGATCCTACGTGCTCAGACTCGCCGGTGCAGTTCGATCGGTTCGATTTTACGTCATGGGTACCTACCCAGATATATTTCACGTCGTTTGGAACCGGAAAACTCCCACTCCGAGGAAGCCGATAGAGTTGAATGCTCAAGTTCCGTTGAAGAAAGTTACCGAAGTGACTAATTCATTCGTTTTTGAGCACAATGCGGTGTCATTTGTGCTTGCATGACAATGGGAGGAGGGTGTATCTGATGTGGAGCGAGGACACGAGGCGCCCAGAGATTAACGTATGCCGGCCTTGCCCAGTTAAACCAGTTTAGCAAAGCTTGAGACGGAAGTTGGCGCAATAGAGCTTGACCGTTCAATACAGGAAGTATTCGAACTCCTGGAAGCCGGATTGAGTTGACTCAGAACGCCACATGTCGTTCGGCTAAGGCCGTAGGTTTAATCGGTTAGCTATTCCGTGAGTGATCCGCCCTCGGTGCTATGTCAAATTGGGACGTCCCCGAACCTGTCGGTCGCCGCTCACCGGCATCACTAGGACAACCGAGGTGTGAATCTTCGCTTCTCGCCGGCAAGCGCGCAACGTGCTAGGAGTCGAGATGCTACCGCATAACCACCGCACTCGGGACTAATATAATTGACGCGCCTGAATTGGGCGATCGCTTACTGATGTGGATGCATCCAGAAGCAAGGGATCTTTCGGGAAGCTTCTGTTCGCGTCTGCACCAATAAATCTAGAGCAACTTTCACTACAATTTTGCGTGAAACTCAAAAGAGCACTCGAGCTCAGGCTGGTTCGACATTTTCTCTTCATTCCACTGGGAGCCACTGGGCCGTCGCGGGTGTGGAGCATTAAATGTGAATCACTGCGTCGTACGCATGATTCTGGGACTACATATCAGCGATGGCGGGATGTCCGTGAAACGCGCTAATTAAGCCAAATAGAGTAATAGCGCCGCGGCGGTCCGGTTACGGCGACCGACCCCGAGTTGATGGGCTGTTTTCAAATTCGGTTAAGCGCCGGCCGGGATCGGTACACCCGCGATAATCACCATCAGCTGACACATCCCGACTTCTCCACGACCACCATTCGCCCATGAACCGACTTCACAAGGAACTATAGCTCAAGCCTCGGATGCGACTCCTTTCATACCATTACCACCGCTAATTGCACACTGTTTCACCTTCCACGGCCGTTGATCTCGGGCCGACGAAGGCAGCCTCCCCGCATATGACCTTACTCAGGGAAAAACGCACCCTTCTTCTTCTGATTTCTGTTACCGTCTTGCCTTCTTCTGTCCGTCGCCACCGAGCCACTGCCCGCCGACGGTCGGGCGCTGTCGCTGTCGACTCGCTGCGGACCTCCGATTGTCGATCGCAAAGCTGTTCTCATACCCGCGCTGTGGCCGAATGTCTCAATTGTCGTCGCTGGGTTCCAACGTGTACAATGCACCCTGATTCACCTCGCCGCATGTGTTCCCCCAGTCTCGTCTCGTTCTATCTGTCCGTACGACAGCCGTCATCGCCTCCAATCTCACCCCGCACGGCAACTGCACTCGCACTCGCAGGCACTCGGACATCTTCCCAACTTTGATGTCCACTTAACCCGGCCTGCGTACCATCGCATTCTACGAACGCACTAGGACCGGTCTCGACAGCTTCTTGTCCGCTCTGGTATTTTAGCGTCTTTTCGTTCTAGGCAAGGCCGACCCGACCCTGCACATGTAGATAGATAGATGTCCGCGATGTGCTGCCTCCGCACCTCCTCCGCGGCTCCTGCCTGCCTGATTCTCATCGATCCCAACAACGTTAACAACTGCGCCGGCGCCGCTTGCTAGGATCCTGGGTGTTTCTGCAACGAATCTATCCAAGTCTCTTTCGAGTCCCACTAATACCGCTACAGCCTTGACGATGCTTCAGTCAAAGATAGCGCTAGCGCCAACTCAATCTCTTCTCGCATCTCCACCCAAGTCCTTCGCGGCAATTGTCAGCGCTACTCATCCAGCCAAACTAGTATACTGCCAAAATATCTTCTCGTCTCACCGGGTTACACTCACTCCTACTATCTCCGTACTAGTATTCGCGCAATACAACAACTCACTGAAAAACATCCGTTATCTATCTATCAGGATGAACATCGCATTAATCTTCCAAGTTTCAATGCTACTCACCAAACGTTATATCTCCTCGAAGTGGCGCTTCTCGACCTTCACCGGTGCATCTCCCCTGGTACCACCGCCATCGACTCGGATATC
Source organism: Mycena amicta (assembly GCA_029282125.1). Lineage (NCBI taxonomy): Eukaryota > Fungi > Basidiomycota > Agaricomycetes > Agaricales > Mycenaceae > Mycena > Mycena amicta. The sequence goes on from JARIHP010000080.1 coordinate 49,776, forward strand.
CCTCGTCAACGCCAACCCTAGTTACGATTCTGAATTAGTCAAGTGCTCCCGGGCCGTTGATATCCTCCCGTGGTAAGTAAGTTGTAACCGTCGTTCGCCACGACCCGAGTACAGTACACCAGTGGCTGCAGCCTGCGTTCCGATGTTTCTGATTCTGCTCTATTCTATCGCATCCCTTCCAAGTTTGACTCCTGTGCGGGAGCCTTCTTCGATCTTCGGCGTCGCCACGGTGGGTTCTCGAACGCCGTTCCTATCTAATTGTGTGCTAGTTTGTAACCGTCGTTCGCTCCCCCGCGCCACCACCACCCGAGTGCAATACAGCAGTGGCTGCAGCCTGCGTTCCGATGTTTCTGATTCTGCTCTATTCTATCGCATCCTTTTCAACGTTGACTCCTGTGCGATGCGGTGACGGAGCCTTCTTCGATGCTCTTCTTCAAGGCCCAGGCTCTCGAACGCCGCTCTTATCTAATTGCGTGTTAAGATGGTTGCGCAGATCGAGCGGTGAATTGACACGCGCCTCCAAATCGATGGCTAGATATATCAACGGGCCTGTCAACGATCATGAATACGGGACGGCATACTTACTTCCTCTTGCCCTAAGGCTAAAAACTGACAGGATTTTCTGCATCTGCGGCGTAAGTACACTATCCATTGACATCGAACAATCCAAGCTCTATACGCAATACAAATTCAACAATTCTAGCTGTTGCAGGGATGTCACAACTATCATTTCATTCCAACTTGGACGCTGACGCAAACGGCGGCCGTTCGTGGTCGTGAGGTTCACGACCACGGACATCTGTCATTCGGAGATGCGGACCATCTATCGCCGAGGGACCCGGATACAGTGATTTTTCCTTCTCTTCGTTGTTCAACATTGAGATAGATGCCCATGGGCCAGCTTCCGGAAGACAAAACAGCTGTCTCAGAATCAGGATTGCGCCGATCTGAAGTCTTTTTGTGAAAAAGTACAGACACACACAACATTTACTTGCCTGTCCGACTCGCTCAAAAGGACACATACATATATCGAACACCCTTCCGACTTCCCAAGATTTGAATTGGGCCTCGGAGACAGGTACTTCCATTCACGCACGCACACGCGCAAGCCAACTGTCAATTCAAATGCGCGTGGCATTTTTCTATGTAAGTATGTTGATCATTCAGTGGCAGTTTGAATCCCGGACAACGTGGATTGATGAGTCTCTGAAGCAAGGTACGTCTGTGCTCTCTCGTGTCTGGATGAGCCGGAAGAGACGAATGCGATCTTGTGGGTGGGTGGAAGGGACGGCCGTCCCGGCCAACGAGAACGTCTACGACGACGCCTGGTGGACGGCCGAACCCGTACGCAAAGGCCGCCGAGGATCTGAACGAGACCCAGAGCGACCCAACCAGAGTGAAGCTCAAAGAGTTGCAGACTCGCGCGAGGGTGAGTGAAGCGGCCGAGGACCCACAAAGAGCTGAAAGAGGTCAAATGAACGGTATGGCGCGAGACGGTATGGACCGGGACACGTGGAATGAGAATTTTTAGAGAAGTATACAAGATAAACAACACAAACTCACCAAGGCAGCTAAAAAGCAGGAAACCGTCGTACGAAGTGATGAAGCGCTTGCGTATGGATGGTATGGTCGCAACACCGTATACGTACCGGGTCCATACGCGTATACGGTGTCCGTCGTATCCGTACCCTTACGGATACGGTGCCGAGCCCAAGTCGAGCGCTTGAGTGCGCAGTGTAGACGAGAAGCACAGAGAACCAGCCGGATACCAGTCAGTTTTGACCCAGAGATGAAGGTTAGCGACAAGCGGCAAGAGACGCTTATCACTTGTGACTGCCAGCTAGTGTCACCGATTTACCATCACATCAGCTGACACATCCATGCTTTTTCTCCGCGACCACCACCACCATTCGCTCATGATCCTCGCGGGCGACGACTTCTCAAGGAACTATGGCTCAAGGCTCGGATGCGACTCCTTCATGCCATTACCACCGCCAATCGCACACTGTTTCAGCTTGCACGGCCGCTGCTCTTCATCCTCATTCCAAACGAGAGGGTAACTCGGTCTCGACGATAGTGTTCCCATCCAGACACGCGTATCTACAGTTCTGGGCCTCCATCACCGTCGCCACTCGTCTCGTCGCGCCGCGATTAGCAGCGTACAGTACTCTGGTCCCGTTGAATTCTATTACACTTTGATTACACTCAGGCAATATTCGCGACACCTACTGTAGCCGTTTCAAGTTCTCGGTGTGCGGATTCACTGGAGACCATTCTGTTGCTCTCTCCACGTCTCTCCTCGGCTATAGAAACGCGATCTTCGCGTCCAGCAACCTACCACTCCAAATCTCCAACGCATCCTCGTCGGTCTTCAGCAGAGCTTTTTTGCCATGTGGAGTCAGACGCCTTTTTCTCGTCTTGCTCGGGCGACCCGAACTGGATTCCGAATACTGCGAATGACCCGGTTCTTTTCGAGCTGTGTGAGCCGGTGTTTGGCGGGTGCCGGTGTGCGAACTGGATATCCTGTTCCTCGTCAGCGATCTGTCAGAATTAGCTGGTGAAGGTATGTACCTCGTTGCCTCTGGAATCCGTTCTTGATGGTCGTACACCGTCGTACAGAGGCTAGGACAACGATGCCAGTGATCAGTGCGTACTATTTCTTCTCCACGGAACGGTGAGCTTACCAATGCGACAGCACGAACGACAACAGGCGCCGCAAGAAGGAGGGGGAGAGGTGTGTGCATTGCTTTCTGACTCTGTGCACTGGGCTGCGGAGTCACTTATATGGGATACCGGCACGAACTCCGCAATCTGGTGACAGACCGACAGTATCCGCTTCGGGACGCTTGTGCTCTCGTTCTCGCCATGACAGTTATAATCGTCCACGATCGATTGCGCATTCCGTGTATCCCGTTACGCCGGGGCGGCATCACGGTATGCCCATTCTACATCTTGCTACTACTACAATCTTTCCCAGTCAGCGTGCCGTCCAACATGATGCCGAAGGCCCGGTGGGCACTTCCCGAGCAGGCCGTGGGCGGAGTCATCTTCCTCAAAAGCTTCTGGTATCCGCTATCGCCGAGATACCCGAACCCGTCCGCCCCTGGGAGCGCTCGCAGATTCCCGGTATCCGTGGCTAATCCCGAAATGATCAATCTCATGGCCTTCAGGGATGCTTTCTCCCCTCATCTCAGCTGGCATACTCTTTCCCCACTGCACTCTTCTATGTCCCCTCTAACTGCACAAGGGCCTCCCGATCCACCGACCAAATCAGCTAAGCGACATGGCGATCGATTTCTATACTCTGCTTGCGTGGCGCTGGTCCCGCGTATGACCTTACACAGGCCGAACGCACCAGATGCAAGATCTGGATTTATTCGCCGTGGTCGCGCAGCTCCTCGAGATTGCCCCTGCGGAATATGTGTTCGCGTCCCTCGTTCGTCACGGGGCCCGGTCCTTGTCTCCAACTTTCTTTTACCTTCTGCTCGTGCAAATTCTTGGCTTCTAAGTAACGTGCCGGGCGCCCGGATGCGTTTGATAATTAATGTAGGACGCTTCAGACGTGAATAATGAGTTTTTGTGTATGCATACAGACTACGACAAATACCATCTTGCACCACAGCCAGGAAGATCTGTATGTGCATCGGTGCACATCTCCTGAACCACTCGATTGTATTCGCAGCATGTTCGGCTGGAGTCCTCGTTCGTTACGCGGTACGGTGTATATCCAATGTTGGTGCCACGGGTTCCGAATCCCGCCCGCGCCTGATAAAGCCAGAGTATCGCTTACTATTGGTTGAGTGCTGTTCGCAGCAACAATATAATTTCAAAGTCCGAGGTACGAGGTACGAGTTATAACGCCTTTGTTACACTCTCGTACTGTTACAGTCTCGTACAGGATTCTACAATGTTCTCATCCATTTGAGTTCATACAGCTCGGTGCCCACGATATCCGAGATACCCGACGATATCCGAGATGCCCGAACCAGTCCTGCACGAGCAAACATCGGATAATTGATTCAAACAACGAGACAAATATATGCAAAATCGTCGTTATGTAGTCAACCGTGCGTCTAGTCCAGAGACATCCCTCCAAACGAGCGCTTGGTCGGCTCAAGTTGAAACCATGCATCAGCAAAACCGGAATGAAAATATAAAAGAATAGCTTACAATGTAATGTACCCAAAGCTCCAATATGGTGCAAGCCGTCAGCAGAGAATCTATGAGTGCCCTGAGAGCTTGGAAGCTGCTACAATGTCTTGCAAGATGATGGCGGAGCAGCCAAGCTGATAGCGAGTGCGCCAGACATTCCAAGCTGATAGCGAGTGTGTCCTACATTCCAATGTATCGACGGCTTGCAATCCGCAGGGTGTAATAAATAACTATACATAAGTGCCGCAAGGGATTCCAAGCAACCATGGTGGGCTTTTATTCTCACAAGAAGACACAGCTTATTGGGCAGCTAGACCGCGTTCCCAATCCAAATCAGGCGACAGAATGCACGAATAAATATATTTGGGCTATACGGAAGCTAATAGTCTACACCTCGACAGGCACAGCATCCGACTCGGCCCACAGCTCCTCAAGAGGATCAACAGCCCCACCAGCTGGTCCACCGGTGGAAGACGACGACGACGTGGACGGTGTCACGCCCAGAACCCGTCTACAGAAGCCAATGAGAAGTGACATACAATGAGAATGAAGCGCGACATACCGATTGAATAGCGCAATCACCCGCTCGCCCGTGCCCGGCCGTCCCATGGCCTTGACGATGTAGTCCGAGAACTTCTCGTAGTCGAATTCCCCGTCGATCTTGTTGTAGTTTGAGGCGCTTGAGAGCGCAAAGCGGACCTGGGCTGATGTTAGAAGTAGCCGAGACTAAACGCAAGCACATACCTGGCATGCAATGTATGCAATGAGGCGGGCATTGAACGACTTGAGGCCGACAAGCACCGCATTTCCGTCCTTGCCTTTTCCGCGGCAGCCGTCGCCCGTGCCCATGGCGCTGGGGCCGTGGAAGATAACCTTTGCCGCCTTGCTGGTCCGTTAGCGGTGAGAAGACAGCAACAGATTGCTCACCTGGATCAGAATGTCGCTCGTCAGAAGGTTGCCGAGCGTCGTGGCATCCTTCTTCTGACCGGCTGGGAACAGGAAGGCCGGGAGCTGCTCGGCGACAATCGAAACGCTGCCGGACACGACCTCGTCATGGAGACTATGATGCAGGATCAGTAAGTGGGCGCGAAACGGAAGACGACGCACCCAGGCTCGCTAGCACGATCGACAAGGTGTAGTGGAAGGAGAAGGGCGGCGGTGTGTGGGCTGCGGAAACCTCGAAGCTCCTTCGCCATCTTCGGCTGCTTGATAATATCCATCATGGTATTGCGGAGAGTGCCTCGGTCGTCGTTTCGTGCTGACTCCATACCTGTGGTCATCTGGCAAGTGGTGAGCACAGACAGCGGAGGAGTTGGGGGTTATACCTGTTGTGCGATATCCTCGAGGTTCTCGAGGCTCTTGGCGACACTGAGCAGAGTGGCTCGCAGATTGAGGAAGCGGGCGCAGAGCCAATTGTAATCTGTCGTCAGAGTCTGATCTTCGGACCTGGAGAGAAGTCAGTCAAGGAGAGCACCAGTCCACGGAAGATGCACGATTCTTCCTGCTCATTGTAATCCTCGTCGGTGTCGACCTTGATGCCGTGGAGGATCAGCGCCTCGATGTCGAGGTAGCAGCCCTGCGTGCGGGTGATGACGCGGCCGTACTTGTGAAAGTCCGCGCCGGAGGTAATGCGGGGCCGCGTGGCTGGAGGCCGTTCGTTGTCGTTGTCGTCGGCGTGAGAGGGAGAAGGAGACCTGACAGCCGTTACCTCATCGTCAGGTGAGAATGCCATAATGACTTACCGCTTGCGCTTGTTCTTCTTCGTCCGCCGCCTACGATTCTTCGCATCCGCAAGCGCCAGCTGGGTCTTGAGCTGCTGAATCTCGGCAGCAACGCTGGCATCTGGCTGGGTCTCGGTGGGGTCCTGGGTAGACGGCGGAGTGGGTAGGTTGGTGGTGGTGGCGAGCGGCAGAGTGCCAGTGGGCGGGGCCATGGTGAAGGAGGGAGGAAATGGCCGGAAGAGTCAGTGGGGGGCGGGAAGGAAGGGAATTGATGGAGCGACGATCCTCGGCCGGCTTTTATAGGTGCGTTTTTGTTGACTCGTCGCGTCGCGTTGACCGACATCACATGCAGCGCGAAATTCAGCACAGCATGGCGGCTCCACATTGCGCGACGACCCGCATCTTTCCCATCACGGCCCTGGGTTAGCCTCAGCGATCTTCCGGGTCTCAGTCCCGCACTTGAAGATGCCCTCCGCGTTCGGACGGAAAACAGTAAGTGCCTGTAGAGCCTATCAAGCAAGTCCGCTAGATGCAAATGAATGCTGCTGCTGCTGCTCCTGCCGTCCCATGAATTTCAAATATTGCTGATCCCCAATTGTGAAATTCTGCATGATCGTCGTCGGCAACGTTCCCTCTCAGCCGTCGTCACAAACACCCTGACTCAGCGCAATGCGTCTCTGGAGGCTCATCCTCCTGCTTGTAATGAGCTTTATCTGTGTTTGTGGAAGATCTTTCGGGCGGAAAAACGACCTCAATAACCACCGGCCGACATGCGGAGCGTATCTGGAGGTACATCGTGCGCGGGCAGCGCAAGCCGCAGCTGTCGAGGACCCGTTGGCCGCCTTCAGAGCCAAGAAGCGACGCCGTTTGGAGGAGAACAGCATCAGTGGTCCCTCAGAGGTACGTTGCTGCAGATAACGGTGATTTCGTCGTTCTGACGCATCCATAGCCACAAGATACAGTCATGTTCGACGCGGACCATGATTCCCATGCAGGAACATTGTCTGCCCCGCCGTCTTCTCCCCCGCGCTCGTCTCCGCCACTATCATCGCCAGCACCATCACCGTCCCCACCCTCACCTCCGCCCACTCGTACCGATGGTCGGCCTGTGCGCACCAAGCGCAAGACCTGGAAGCTGCTTGAACAGCTTCCCGAGCCACCTGTACTCCCCCGCACTCCCGATGTCGTCCCTGTACCCGACGAGACACCGACAGTGCGCGAATGGATCTGGGAGTCCATCCGCACGTCAGCAAATGTCTTTGGCCTATTCCGCGACTATCCGACTCTCCCTACGTCGAATCCCGAGGAATCCACAGCGCTGGGCGACGTCTCCGATGTACCTGGACCTCCAGTGCTCGAAACGGCGCCTCCACCTCCTCCGCTTCCACAATATCAAGACACGGCCAGCACGGCAGAGTTACCAGCTCTCCCAATCGGCGCTGCAGATGGTCAAGGCGATCCACCTGTGCCGTTCTCGACGTGGACGGCGGCGGGATTATTGCATTGGTCGTGGACTGGCTCAGCGCAGAAATCCCGCGCAGAGCTCCGGCGTCTCGTCGAGTTCCTGAAATCACCTCTGTATCGGCAAGAGGACATGCAAAACCTGGATTTCGACGCCGAGACCGATCGTCTTGACCGCCATTTTGCAAACTCATCGAAGGACGGCTGGAAGGAGGCATCGGTCGAAATTCCTATTCCGGATGGTGAGCCACACGAGTCGGAGGCCGACGCCCCGCGGTTCACTGTAACGGGGCTGTTTTACCGACCACTCGCGGCGGCAATCAAGGCGGGTATCGAGAGCGCGGCGCCGAATACATTCCACTATACACCATTCAAGCAATTCTGGAAGCGTTCGGAAGATGCGGAGCCAGACCGCATTCGGGACGAGATGTATTCGTCTGACGCGATGGTCGAGGCATACACGGAGCTGCAGAACACGCCGCCAGTTGCCAATTGCACCCTCGAGCGCATTGTCATTCCGCTGATGTTTTGGTCGGACTCAACACACCTTGCGAGCTTTGGTGATGCGGCGCTCTGGCCACTATATCTCTTCTTCGGTAACCAGTCGAAGAATCTGCGTGTTAAGCCGACGAGCAATATGTGTCACCACGTCGCGTACTTCCCGAAGGTGTGCTATCTGCTCGATTCCGTATGCTATCATTGACATGTGCTTTAGCTTCCTGCCGTGTTCAACGACTTTTACAACAAGCTGACCGGAAAAGCGCCGTCTGCACATATGCTTACACATGCACGTCGTGAGCTGATGCATGCGATTTGGCGTCTACTCCTTGACGACGAATTCCTTGACGCATACGAGAACGGAATTGTCTGTATGTGTGCTGACGGGATTGAGCGACGCTGTTATCCCCGACTATTCACTTACTCGGCAGACTACCCAGAGAAGTAAGTTGAAGTCTTATGCTTTGGATAAGGCCACACGGCTAACGATACTAGAATCCTGCTCGCAACTCTTCGAAGCCTTGGGGCACGTCCGTGCCCTCAGTGTATGATTCCCAAAGAGCAGATTCCTGAGCTCGGCACAGTCAACGATATGAAGCGTCGTGAAAAACTAGCTCGCGTCGATGATGACCATCGTCAATCCCGCATCACACGCGTTCGGAAATGGATTTACTCATGGGCGTACGGGATCAAGTCCGCAGCGGTGGAGAGGTTTCTTCAACCACAATCCGAGACGCCAACCTCGGTATGTTTCTCAGCGAGCGTGAAGTGTTTCATTCATCTTCCATAGAATGCTTTTTCAGACCGTCTATCAAGATTCGGACTCAACCCGTTCCGCATGCTTGTTCCGGATTTCATGCATGAGTTTGAACTTGGTGTATTCAAGGCGTTTTTCATCCATCTTCTGCGAATCCTCGAGGCACATAATCCACTGTGTCTGGTAGAACTCGATAAACGGTCAGCTTATTCCTCGTTTGCATTGCGAGATGCTTATGTCATTCACAGCTTTCGTCTCGTCCCCACGTTTGGCCGATGGACGGTTCGAAAGTTTCCCGAGAGCGTCTCTGCGCTCAAGAAACTCGCAGCCTGGAACTACGAGTGTATCTTGATTGTGAGTTCTGCGTACAGCAATTTTCAGTTGAAATTGAACGACTTCAGTGTGCCATTCCAGTCGTCGACGGCCTCTTACCCGAACCGTATAATTCCGACGTGTTGGACGCCCTTTTTACGCTTGCGGAATGGCACGCTCTGGGAAAGCTCCGCATGCATACCGACACCACCATCGAGATGCTGCGAACATCAACGAAGGAGCTCGGTCGACTCCTACGCCGCTTTCGAGACCATGTCTGCCCGTTTTTCAAAACCAAAGAATTGCCCACGGAGGAACGCACTCGCGAGCGTGCCCAAGCCCGTAACAAGTCCAAGGGTAAGGGTAAGGGTAACGCAACGACGAAGAGCACGACAACAAACGCGGGGACGACCAAGAAGGAGTATAACATGTTCACCTACAAGCTACACGCACTTGGCCATTATGTCGCGAGTATTCTCTGGTTTGGCACCAGTGACTCGTATTCGACGCAGCCCGTCAGTGTTTATTTCTACATTACAAATTATCGCTTACCCATATTGTCAGGGAGAGCTCGAACATCGAAGAGCAAAGCGTTTCTACGCGCGCACCAACAAAAACAACGCTGTCAGACAGATGACTCGTCTGGAGAGACGTGAACGCGGGCTGACGGACATGTTTGCTCCGCACCAGCGTGCACTCTTAGCAATGAGAAAGGCAACCACGACACCGAACCGCCAGACACCAAAAAGCAAGCGCCAGCTCAAACCTGAGGACATGGCGTACACCAACCCAGAGCACCACCACCATATTGCAGCATCGAAAAGCAACCCCATCGCCCTGGGATCGTGGCTCCCCGAGCATCGCGGCGACCCAGCGGTACAGGTATGCACTTTACCTCTCTAATAGCACCTGCTCATCGATCTCAAGAACTTCCACCGTGAGCTGCAGGACCACCTCCTCAGCCGATTGCGCAATCCCGAGTCGACACTAGAAGCCACCCAGTACACCGACGATGAGCGGAGGGAGGTCATCATCCGGAACGACCGCATCTATGAGCACAAGGTTTTCCGAGTCAATTACACCACTTACGACGTTCGCCGGGCTCAGGATTCGCTCAACCCGCGCTATCATTCCGACATTATGATGCTCTCGCCCGAGGACGACACCACCCACCCTTTTAAGTATGCGCAGGTCATTGGGACGTATCATGCCGACGTACTGCATAATGTCCCCGGCGCCAGCACTGCAACCCGGCGCATGGATTTCCTTCGCATTCGGCGGTATCAGCTGGAACCCGTTTGGCACCGTCGCGACTGCTTCAAACGTCGCCGCCTGTATCGCGTCCAATTCCTACCCGCTGACGACCTCGACGCGTTTGGCTTCATCAATCCTGACGAGGTCATTCGTGCTTCCCATCTCATCCCATCCTTCAAGTCAGGCAAGACGAAGGCATTCCTCCCCGCGGACTCCATAGGACGGCTGACGCGCGATGGACTGGATGCGGACGAGGATTGGGAGTGGTATTGCATCAATCCGTGCGCTTTCACTATTCCCTCACGTTGTTGCTAACTGGATGGATAGCTTTCCGGACCGGGACATGGTAATGCGCTATCGAGGATGCGGTGTTGGCCATTACCGCGTCGATGCCCCTGCCGAGGATGTCGCTTCAGCTGGGCCATCCACAGACAACGCACCATCCACGGATAGCGCACCCGGCCCCGTCGATGACTTTGTCAACCCTCAAGTCCCCGAGCAGCCGCCGTCGCAGGTTGGCGATCGCGAAGAGGTCATTGATCTTGATCCCGAAGCTGAGCTCGCGGATGAGGACCATGCACCGGGCAACCCAGACGCCGACGATGACGGTGAAGACGGAGGGGAGGGGAACGAAGGCGAGGGCGGTGAGCTTGACCAGGCGGAGGGTACAGTCGCTGTCGATGTCGAGGAGGGAAGTATGCCGCTGCCGCTCGAGGTCCTTGAAGGTTATGCACCATTCTCGTAGTCTGTATTCTCGTAGTCTGTATTCAAGTTTGTGTGCAAGGAGAACATCCGAGTCTACGTGCTATAAATTGACCTATATTGAAGCAGTCAGCGTTGTGGACAGTAGTGTGAGTCGGCCACGCACCTTCCAAATTCCCGCAGCGTGCTCAAGCCCATCTCATTCGGTATAGCCTCCAACTCGAGCAAGAGCGCCGGTCGTGTGTACAGATAGCCCGGCGGACACGAGGCCTCGAGTCGGATACGAAGGACTCGCGTTTTGTATCCGAGTGCGTCATTGGCTTCATATGGTGAGCAGATACCCACACCAAAGGAATGGGATACCCACATGGTGCTTCTGGTGTGAGTCAACGGCTTGCATTGGTGCAGCCAACAGTCCAGCGGCTTTCATTTGAATGTCGGATATGGCAGTCGAATACAAGACAAGATCCAGCGTGGGTTTCGATTACAAGATGATGGCCGGCTTGGTGGCCGAATGGAAGAGGTCATCCACTCCGGCACTGGCTTGGAATCCTGTGGCCCATTAGACAGGGCTTTGCAAGACAATGTCGAGGTGGTTAATCTTATCTATTCTCTTGTATAGTAATCTACAATTTTCGGAGCATATATTGGAACTCACAAATGTTCGGGTTTCGCTGATGTGGCAGGAGCGCAAGTGTACCAGCAAGCTCTGTATGCACGTCGGTGCGCAACTCCGGGATATAAGAGACTAGTCGGCTCAAATTCGGCTGGAGTTCCCGTTCGTTGCGGGTCAGGGCCATAAGATTCACGAGATCCATGATAGCTTTTTAGTTTCATGGTATCCGCATCACGCGCAACGGAACCAAAACTCGAATGACTTCGAGCAAAATTTGAAATCTTGCATCAGGTTGGGCGACGTAGCACCGAGAAGATCTGTACGCGCTTCGGTGCGCTGCTCCTGGATATACTTCGAGCGCTTTGTCGTAGGAGTCCCTCGTTCGTCGCGGGGTCGGATCAATTGCGGATACTTGAGCAGTGTTGTGGATAAGGGTCTTAATAAGGGTGCAAACTCTGGCTAAGGGCTTATCTGCAATATAAGGATTATAAGGGCTTGCAGATAAGGGTTCAAATAAGGGTTATTTCCCGATTAGGTTCTCGGCTACGGTAGTTTATATTGTCTGTAAATGCCCATTAAATTCTTCCATAGCACTTATATCCGTGCCCTCGTCAACCTGATCAGTCTCTGCTAGTTTCTCGAGCCACACTCCTCCGCAAACACTTGCCTCGGTCTGCCGCAGACTGCCAACACTGGTCAACCTTGATCCAATCGCTCCGAGGACGCTGCCAAGCGACCGATGTCGTGATTGCCTGTGCAGATGGATCATTCGGCCAATGCATCAGCCGGATCAGTAACACACGTGAGGTTATAACTCTTAATAAGGGTATTATCAGGAATTCCAGGACCACATAAGGCCTTATCTTATCTGCAGATAAGGGCTTATTAAGATAAGCCCTTATCAACTTATCCGCAACACTGACTTGAGTTCCTTTTTTTTGATTGCGCTTCCATCCCAGCTCAGACTGCACCGGGATGCGAAGAACACCATTATCTGATTCAGGAAACGATGGGGAAAACACTTATTACAGGACAACAAGTCGTCCTTGCCAAATTTTCGCTCGTCCGAGATCGCCGGAGTCCAAAAATCCCTTATTTGGGCCAATTGTTCATCTAGAATTGGTCGAAGACAAAGGCTTTCGTTGTTTACGCTGTGAGATATGAGCGAAAGACTACAGTACCGTGTTTCGCGCATGCAAAGAACAACATCGCTAGTATCCCCTCAAAATCGGAAAATGGCCGGTGTCTTGACTCTTGAGTTTTTATGCCCTCGCAGTACACTATAGCTACTAGTGATTATTTTGCGCCGGAAATCCATGGCGATGCTTGGCGAATGTGCGTTGTAACAACGAGAGTTTAGCCGGGAGGCTTGGCGTGCAGCGACTGACTCAGCGTGACCCGTCTCTCCTCCTACTTCCATCTGCGAACGGCACCATGACCTCCAAGCTTGATACTGGGCCCGGTCATTCGCCATGTTTTTCGCCAGAACTAGAGCGCAAGATATTCGAGCTGGCAGCCCTTGCCAACCTACAGGCCATCACCCCACTGCTGCTCGTGGCTCACCGTGTGCAGATCTGGTGAGCTCTTCCCCTTCCAACGGCTCCAATCCTCAACGGAATTAGGGTCGAACCTCTACGATTCCGAGTCGTTCGACTGAACGATTCAGCACATGCCACCGCGTTCTTCCGCGAAATCCAGCGGAAACCGAAGGCATACTTCTCGACAGTACGACATATTCTCCTGGAGTCTAATGCACACTGGCGCTCTGAGCACGCGCTCGAAATACTCGAAAAATGCAGCGGTGTTATCGACCTCGGGACAACCTTCCGTTTCAACGGGCCGGAATTGCTTCCCGTTCTGGCTACGCTCGCTCTCCGTCATCTCACCACCAATCTCTCTGATGTCTTTGGCGACGAAATGCCCATAGACCCACTCCACCGGCCCTGGCGCACGTAACCCACCTCAGTCTGGGCGATGGTATACCCGTAGACGATTTCGACGAAGAGGACCAGTCTAGACTCCAGCGTGTCTGCGCCGTCATCCCATCGCTTCCGGCGCTCACCCACCTCCGCTTCGACTTCTGCGGGGAACACGAAGATGTCGGGTTCCTGACACAGCTCGTGGAGGATTCACCACGTCTACAGTTGCTTCTCCTCACCGAAGTCCAGGAGGAGATCGATCTCCATGACATTCGCGTCGTACTTTGCGGTTACACTCACGCATTAGGGCGCTTTGGGGACGAATGGGAGCGAGGGGCGCGGGGCGAGGAGGATACATGGGCTCGAGCGGAGGAGTTTGTGCGATTGAAGCGCGAACGAGTGGCATCATGATATCTTGCGCCAGACCCCCGCCAGAACTTCTGCAAACTACGGAGAGAGAGAGAGAGAGAAAAATCACTCGTGAAGGCCGACGTCCTGTCGCCGCTTCGAACGCGTACTCGACCGCTCGACAGCACATTCAAATTGATGCTGATGCGTGCTAAACGCGCCGAGTTCGAACAGGACTTCATCGTGCTGACGATTCCGACCTGATATGGATCACAGATTCGCCTCCCTCGGTCTAGACTGCCACCCAGGCACCATCACAGACCGTGTGAAGATCGGCAAGCCTTGCCGCTTGCATCACTCGGCGCCATCGTCGCGTCTTCTGCCTCACCACGATAACGATGTCTGCCACTTCCTTCCTCCGTCGACGATGCCCTGGAACGATATCCCTCTCAACGATACCAGCGGTGCGTCTATCCTTGTCTCTGCCCAAAACCCTAACTCCTCGCAGGTCGTAGCATTCCCAGTCTCGCTTTCGGAACCGCGTTCATTCATGATACCGTTGGGGAGGTGGACCAAGCGCTAGGACTCGGCCTCAACCACCTCGGTGCGTCTTGCATTCCCATTCCACACCTCCGCTGCTTATCGAATTCGCAGACGCCGCTCAGAACTACGGCAACGAATACGAAGTCGGCGTCGGCATCCGGGACAGTGGGCTGCCCCGCGAAGAGCTGTTCATCACCACGAAGTACTCCGGCGGCGGCGCGGAGAAGAAAGGGATTAAAGAAAGTGTGAAGGACAGTTTGACGAAGGTGCGTTCGTTCGTCTGCTTTGCCCGCCTCTCCGTTAAGCGAGGTATACCTGCAGCTCGGTACGACCTACATCGATCTATACCTCATCCACTGGCCGCACTTCGCCCTCCCGGATATCCCCACTGCTTGGAAAGAGTTCGAGGACATTCACGCTGCTGGGCTCGCCAAGTAAGTATCCGTCTACCTTCGCATCACTGTATGCTCACACTCACTCCAGAAGCATTGGCGTCAGCAACTTTTCCGTTCAAGACCTCACCGTCCTCCTCGCCTCCGCAAAAATCAAGCCCGCCGTGAACCAGATCCTCCTCCATCCATACGTCTACGCGCAACAGAAACCCATCATCGAGTTCTCCAAGAAACATGGCATCGTCATCGAGGCGTACAGTCCGCTCAGGTGTGCGTCTATCTCCTTGCTAGGATTGTGATCATGAAACACAATCGCAGTCCTATCAACCGTGTCCCCGGCGGCCCACTCGACAAACCCGTCCAAGCCATCGCATCTCGCCTCGGCGTAACGCCCGGGGACGTTCTCCTCGCCTGGACAAAAGCCAAAGGCGCAGTCGTTATCACCACCAGCTCCAAGAAAGAACGGTTGCTCGGGTATCTGAATGCCGGCGATCTAGGTGCGTTTCGACCTCCCTCAGAGTCAATCAAATCGACGTGTCGTAGAACTCACAGAAGAAGATATCACCTCCATCGACGAGGCTGGCGCGCGCGGCCCGCCAAACCAGTTCGTCTTGAAGACCGCAATCGCGCGTCGGGCGGTCCTCGTACTGCTCGGCATCGCACTGGGAGTCTTGCTGTTTGGGTGGATCAAGGGAACGGGAGTGTGGTTGCGCGGCGGTGGCTCGGCGTGTGCGTTTGGCCGGGAGTAATTCGACGAGGTTTCTCATCGAGCGGGTAGTGAATGCGTGTACATGCGCAGGATCAAGATGCAACCTGAATCATTGGATGCGCAACTTCGTTACACTGGCAATCGCCGAACCGCTCACCGGATCGTCTGTGCGCTTCCCTTTCCCCCATAGCTCAGCGCCGCAGACTCCTACGATGAAGACCTGTATGCGCCCTCGTGGGCAGCTCCTCAATATGACTCGACATTCAGTAGCATATACGGAGCACCCTTGTTCGCAACAAGGTCAGGTCCTGCCAATGTTCGTACCGTCAGAGCTTCTTTTTTTTTTTTTTTTTTTTTTTGTTTCTTTGTTTTTCTTTTTGGACTCTGCTGCCCAATTGTTTGGACCTTGTTTGACCTGACGACTTCAAGGTGCAATTGCTCATCGCCGGGGCCGAGAACGGCACGCTGACACATTTGTCACAGGACTTAATCCGAGTCACTCTTTGCTTCCTGCCACCATGGACGAATTCACTGCACCTGCACTCGCCCGCTCACACGCTCCCGCACAGAGTCGCCCACTCCCGACACTGCACTCCGCCCTCCGGAATTCTATCTTGACGCCGACACTCTTTGTGTAATCCGAGTGGAAGATACTCTTTTCAAGGTGCGCTGTTTCACGGAAGTGTATGTATCCTGACTTGATATCAGGTTCATTGCTTTCTGCTTGCTCAAGCCTCCACCATCTTCGCCAACCTCTTCGAGCTACTTACCTCAAGGGACTTCAGCGACGGAAGGGACCTCGGATGCCAACCCCATCGTCCTTGCCGGGGACTCGGTATCCGATTTTGAAGGACTATTGAAAGTATTTATACGCGAGGTGTATTGTGCAATCCTCCACTACCTCCCATTTCTGACCTCCTGTTGCTCAAGTCCATTGATCGCCCCCACAGAACATACACATCTCCGAACTGCAGCCTAGCTTGGGTGTCTCCCGGCTCGCCCAGAGATGACCAGCTGGAATCTCTGGGCATACAATGCTCTCCATGCACTCGTCTCCTCCAACGACACTTTCTCGTCCGATGAGGCAAACGGGGGAGACTCAGTCTGTTCCCGGCAGGTTTGTCGGCACATCATGTCCAAGGACGCGAACGACCCCTTCGTCGTGGTCTTGACGTCTCTGAACGACTTGACGGCCCATTTCTTCGGTATGTTTCCGCCTCCCGTGCTTCGATGTCAACTGACTATTCTACAAGATTCTACAGCTGCAGGACCAACATAACGGTTGTCAATCGTATCCATGTTGTTGAAATTTCATATCGTCCTCCACTTGCAACTGTGTTTTGTCTCGTTGAGCACGAAAGCATCATTATTCAAGAGCATGTTCGATCCTCCGGAAATCTAGGCAGACTCGCAGCCCGCCTAGTAGGTCGCTCTCCTCTCCGCGTATTGCTGGGATCTCTCGTTTCGATACGAGTGTGGGTCATGACATCGACCCGAGGGATGCTTTTTTCCCCCCCCGCGTCCATGTCAATTTTTCACTTGGTTCCCCAATGCCAAGTGTCCGCGAGGGCGCTCCAATTAGGAGCCTTGTTTCCGTTCGCCTCAGGCTTCATTCACCCCTCGGATTACTGCTGATGAGCTGCCAGTACCTCTGCAGCTCCGTCCCAACCAGATTCCGTACGCGCCGTCGCGCGCCGCTCCACTACCTGTGCGCAAATCGTCTTGTATGGCGGGAGAATCATGACCTCGTTCGCAGCGAGGGAGGGTTTCTAGACCAATGACTCCGAGTCTTTTTCTGTTGGCCTTGAGTACCTGCGTTGAGTGTTCAGATTTTGATTTCTCGCTCCGACTTTCCTTTAATAATCCCAAAGAAAATCCACCAACACTTTTCATTCCGTGAGCTGGTATACAAGTACCTCCGCAACCCTTTCCCAGACAGATCCGCATGCGCCATTGGGCGTCGTGGCTCCCCGTCTGTCTCCAGGGCATTCTGTAGTTGGGACTCGGCTTCGCGACCTCGTTCGCAGCGTGGGCGGATCTCTATTGCGGATAGATTGTTTTTTTGTTGGCTTCAAGTTGAGTGTTCACATTTTTGTTTATACAGGTACACCTCCGCAACCTCCTCTCAGACAGATCCGTATGCGCGGCGTGGCTCCGCTATATTCGCTTGGTGTCTTGTCTAGTTGGGAGCGTCACGATCTCGTTCGCAGCGAGGGCGGATCTATTCATGAATTCATAAGCTCCTTCTTTTTCTGTCGGCTCGAGAGTCGCCATTTTGTGTTTTATACTGTACAGGTACACCTCCACAACCATCTCCCAGACAGATCCGTATGCGCCATTCGGCGCGGCTACGCTATATTCGCTCGATATTGCAATATCTAGTTGGGAGCGTCACGACCTCGTTCGCAGCGAGGGCGGGTCCTATCGCGGGATCTTCGGTTTTTCTTGCATTTTTCGTTGAATGTGGCCGGCACGGTGACATCCTTCGGCTCCCGTTAGAATACTGTGTATAATCCAATCCACGGAAGCTTATATAGATGGTCGGTCACCCAATACATGTACCTCGGGGCGAAGAACGAGAAATCGATTGAGGTTCGCGCGACTCATGGGATAGTTGAATAGAATTGTTGTTTGGCAGCCTGTCGAGCCGAAATCGGCGGATCAGTAGTCATCATTCATCCGAGCCACCATGACGCGTGAGTCACACCTCCGGCTTTTTCTCGTTCACCGCAGTCGAAAGCGCACCCGTCGACCGAATCCACCAACCTCCCGCCGTTCCCTGTCCCACTCTGTCCCAGCCGGCGTCCACATCATCCCTTCCAAGGATACGGCACCAAGATCTTTGGCGCAGACGGCATCGAGCGCGACGGGCTCGGAATCCCGACCCTCATCCTGCCCAATCGCACCAAGGGTGCCAGTGGTGGAGGCGGAGGGAATTGGCCGCCACCGGGGAGAGTGGTGGGAGCGCTGGGAGAAGTATGGCGATGATCCGAGGTATCGAAACCAGTATGAAAGGTGTGTCTGTCTGTATTCTGTATTCTGTGTGCTATTCACCTGTCCATTAGCTGCATCTCGCCGCCTACCTAGACACGACCCGGTCTTCACAAGGCGCAGCGGTTCCTCGACGACCCTGAACGCGCCGCTCATCTTTCATGTACGGAAAAGGGCTCGTCTGGTGCGCACGCACGTCTTCATTCCGATAGAAAACGACGCTCATTCAGCTTTCTTATTAGGGAACACCGCAAACTGGCCATCGCCCCCCGCCTCATGCGCTTCTTCCTGCGCTTCCTCGCTCGCACCAGCGTCATCCCCACAGCGACGAATCCAAGTCGTCGAGCAGGCGGCGTTGGACCATCTCGGGCGCTGTTCTAGAGGCGTTTGCAGCACGCCTAGGGTACGGTGAATCTGGACTAGGACCTGGACCTGCCGGGGGATGACGCTGTACAGCTTCCCGACGGTGTGCAGCTCGTCACGGAGGATACCCGAAGTCGACGGCGGCGGTTGGGGTGGGGCGACGCAGAGCCTGACGTTGGATGGCTTATTCTACTCCGGGTAAGGAGGGCTCGTCGAGCAGAGTATGCGTCGCATGGTCAGCGTCAGCGTCACCGGCGCCGTGGCGCATGTAGTGCTAGCCCCGTGGCTCGACTGGAAGCCCCATGACGACCAGGACACCGCCCCACATATCGACTCCCCCTCGGCTCTCCCGCACGACATGTGCACATCACGCTGCTCGTCGCTCTCGCCGCGCACGCCTCACGTCGGGATGGGTATTTGGGTGCGCATCGAGCTCGCTATAAAGTGGATGAAGAAGCGGATGTGTCGATGGTCATCCCGAGCTACTGGCTGGTCTAGGCGAGGGCGAACGCTCGTAGACCGTCGACAACGGCTGCTGGGAATATCTCGTACTTTCGTCGTGGTCTTGACGGCTCTGAACGACTTGAATCCCATTTCTTCGGTATTCTTCCACCTCCTGCGCTTCGATGTTGGTCGAGAGTCACTATCCACCTGTAAGTGTGTCTCGCAGCATTTTGTCTCGTTGAGCACGAAAGGTTCTTAGATCCTAGAACAGACTCGCAGCCGGCCTAGGTCGCTCTCCTCTCCGCGCATCCCTGGCCCTCGCTGCTCTCGTTTCGATACGAGTGTGGATCCTTCGTGTTTGTCATGACTATTTTTTCACTTTGGTTTCCCAGCATGCATTTTGCGAGTCTTGCCAATTGCCAACTCTCCGCGTGGGCGTTGCTATTCAATGCTGAGTCTTCTTTCTTTCTTTCCGTTCGCCTTTATTTACACCTCTGATGAGCTCGCATACAAGTACCTCCGCAACCATTTCCCAAACAGATCCGTACGCGCCGTCGCACTCTCTATACAAGTCACTTGCTATGCCAGGAGAATCATTCGTTCGCAACGAGGGCGGGTCTCTAGCAAGATCTCGTAATTTCTTTTTTCTCGTGGCTTTTGAGCTGCGTGTTGCCATTTTTTATTTCACCCTGCGAGGCTCCGAGCCTCCTCTAATAGTAACAATCCCAAACAAAAAAAATCAACCAACACAATGACATTTTCCTGACTCAGGAGCTGGTGTACAAATACCTCTGCAACTCCTCTCCAAATAGATCCATACGCGCCCTTTGGCGTGGCTCCACTATATTCGCCCGTCTTGTGTTGTTGGGGCTCCTCGTTCGTAACGAGGGCGGATCTCTTGAGAACGAGTTCATTCTTTTCCTGTTGGCCTTGTTGTTGACATTTTCATTGCGGAGTTCCTCTAATAATCCCAGAGAAAACTCAACCAATACATTTCCCAGAGAAAAATCCACCGACACGTTTCTCCTAAGCTGTTGTACAAATACCTCAGCACCCCTTTTCCCAAACAGATCCGTGCGCGCTATTCGGCGTGGCTCCACTATATGCATGTATCCTGGGTGTTGTCTAGTTGGGAGCCTCACGACCTCGTTCGCAGCGAGGGCGAATCTCTAGTCGACAGGTGGTTGATATTTTTATTTTACCCACCAATTTCTCTACTACTAAGAATCCCAGAGCGGAATCCACCGAAGCCATGCGACATAAAGGTGGCATTCAAATACCTCGGCTGCACTTTCCCAAACAGATCTGTCCGCGCCATTCGGCGTGGCTCCCACTATATGGCATAGGCATGAACACATCCTGGCTTGTGGGGAGTTTCACGACCTCGTTCGTAACAAGGGCGGATCATTACTCAACTACACGGTTCCTTCTTTTTCTGTTGGCCTTGAGTATTGCCATTGTTATTTCTCGCTCCGACCTCCTCTAAATGATCCCAAAGAAAAATCCACCGACACATTTCTCCGAACTTGCTGGTATACAAATAGCGCAGGAATCTCCTCCCAGACAGATCCGTACGCATTCGGCGTGGCTCCATCATATGCATCTGGTGTTTTGCATAGTTCGGAGTTTCACGACCTCGTTCGCAACGAGGGCGGATCATTTCTTGAGTAAGTTACAGAGTTCCTTCTTTTTCCATTGGCCTTGAGTGTCTCCATTTTTATTTCACTCTCCAATTTCCTCTAATAGTCGCAAAGAAAACTCAACCAACACATTTCCCAGAGCTGGTGTGCAAATACCTCGGCAACCCCTAACCCTAACCTATACGCATCCGTGGTGTTCCAGTTGGGAGCTTCACGACCTCATGTAATATCCAGTAATATCCTGCGGGGATGAAGATGGATACACTGATCAGCTGATTCATACACGCTGGGGCTTTGAGTTTTGGGAGGCACAAGGTATCGTGAAGGTGCATGGGAGTTCGAGGGTGCGACTGAAGACGCATGCGGTGACCGTAGAGATTTGAAAGAAACGACGAAGAGGTGACGGTCGAGATCAAAGAGCGGTAACCTAGCGGAATGCCGGTGATCCGGCTCTCGGAAATTTGATTCGTCGTCTCGTGATGTGACTGCGTAACGACGCTTCTTGTCCTTAACCGCCACCATGAAGGCGAGCGACCGCGTTCCACCGGAAATCTGGTCCGAGACTTTCACACATCTCCCAACCCATGCTCTCCAGGCCATCTCTCTCACCGCCCACGACTTTACACTTCTTGCCCGGCCGTTCCTCTTCTCTTCCTTCAGCTTCCACCCGTATGCGAGAGTACACGCTGTTCCAGCAGACCGCCTCCTGCTCCCTTCCCCCGAAAAGATACCAAACTATCTCGAACGGCTGCACTTCTGGCTCTCGGACGACATCGCACCACTCGTACGCTCGTGCGCGGTTACGGCGTGGGTACTCGTACAACAAGGCAGCCGGACCTTTTGTCGAGTCTGACAACACGGACATGCTGCTCGACGTCCTTGTAGCGTCCTTTCATATGTTCTCCCGTCTTAGGAAGGTCGAGTTCTCCCGAATCTCCCTACCACCGTACACTTTACCTCAAGTTGTGGAGGATGTCGACTCTGCGCGAACTGAAGATCAAAGATTGTCCCATGGACGATTTTGATCGTCTCCTACTTCCATCCAACGAAGGGCCCAAGCTCTCCCACCTAAACGTCAGTGGAGCCAAAGACATAATGACAGATTGGGCACCATTCGGCGATCCACGGTACCTCCAAAATCTCTGCATCGGATGTGACTTCTACTCCTGGACCGAGATCCTCATCTGGCTCCCGTCTTTCCTGCTGTTAACCACCTTTCTCTCACGGCGGAAGATGTCGATCTCTTTTGCTCTATCCTGCCGAAATTTCCGTCTGTCCAGACGTTGGATATCTTTGCAGTGTATTTCGATGACCAGCTTTTCGACAAGGTGGTCGCCGGATGCTGGAGGCTTCATCGGCTCTTTGAAGCGATTGATGACCACGGCGGAGGCACTCCCCATCTTCCCTGCCCTCGTGCGACTGCGCTCTCCGCGCTGGTCATTGACCCATCATATGGATGCTCCCCCAAAACACTCATTGAGAGTTTGCCTGCAGGACCGTTCCCCACCATAACCTATCTTTCCGTCGACCTGAACGGCGCTGTGGATAGTTCTACACTTTCGACGATTGTCCAGTCTTTCCCCAGTCTCCATGAGCTCAAGGTCGTTTCATTCAACGAAATGGGCAGACCCAACACAGACATGGACCCATAACTTGGAGGTACGGAACATCTCTCGGGTGAGAGCGCCCAATCGGTTGACCACCTACCTTAGGCAAGCACGTTCTTCCACGGGATTGTAGACGATGGAGCTTTACCAGAAGGAATCACGTCGCTCATGCTCACGCTTATGTTCTTCGAACTCACTTCGGCAGAAGCGGCCCATGAGCGGCCGTACTCTCGTTGACGTTCCGCGCCTCCGGGATTCTTTCCTTGCGAAGCATCCTTCTCTGATCTCCCTGTGGTTGGATGGTGAAGGGTTTCTACTGATTTGGCGCCGCGATTTGGACGGCTACGTCGACGAGTGTATCACATTGGATGCTGGTACGTTGCTTCTCCAAACGCCTTCCGGCGGTCCTTGGGTGGCTAATGGTTGTGCGTTGCAGAAGAGATGGATCATTTGCGGAATACGCGGGGTTCCTACGAAGTTTCCATACTGGATTGACTGTAGGTTTATAGTGGTGCTAATAGGTATATCTCTTGGGCAAAACCAATTAACAGTGCGCGTGATTCTTTTTTCCCGTCGGCGTTAAGTGTTTCATTTTCATTTCATTTCACCCTCCAACTTCCTCTACTAATAATCCCAGAGGCCAGTGCTGAAGCCACGCGACATGAAGCCGCATTCAAATACCTGAGCAACCGGTTTCCATCCAGAGCCGTAAGCGCCATTCGCCGTGGCTCCACTATATGCATCGGGTGTGTTGTCTAGTTAGTTGGGAGCTTCACGACCTCGTTCGCAGCGAGGGTGGGTCCTCTTAGTCTGTATCTTTCATTTTACAATTGGATGTGGCCTTGACATTCTTCCTGTTCGGCTCTCTCTTTGCTAGGGTTAGTACTTGGAATACAATCCAATCCACCGAAGCTTACAGATGGTTGGTCACCGCCTCAGCGAAAGAACGAGAAAGAGATCGAGGTTTGCGCGATATGCGGCAGGACGATGCTTTTTCAATTGATTCATTGCATGGTTGTGTTACTGGCATGGGTTGTGTTACTTGTCTGCAATTTCGTAGGCCTCCGAACTGAACTTAGCTGTCGGAGCCGAAATCGGCGGATCATCGGCCATCATTCATCCGAGGCACGCATGAGTCACATTGTCACACCTTCGTCTTTCGTCCCACCATGGCCAAAAGCGCACCCGTCGACTCGGACCGAATCCACCCCTTCCTGCCCTTCCACCACTCTCCCAGCCGGCGTACGCATCCGCATCATCCCTTTCTCGGAATTCCAAGAATACGGCACCGGCACCAAGATCTTTGGGCCTGGCGCAGACGGCATCGGCTCAATCATCTTGCCCAATCGCAGCAAGGGTCCTGGTGGTGGAGGCGGGAGGCAAGAAAAAGAAGGGAGGGAAATTGGCGGCGCCGACGGGAGAATGGTGGGAGCGCTGGGGAGAAGTATGGCGATCATCCGAGGTATCGAAACCAGTATGAAAGGTGTGTCTGTCTGTATTCTGTGCGGTATTCACCTGTCCATTAGCTTCATCTCGCCGTCTACTCGACACGACCCCCGGTCTCCACAAGGCGCAGCGGTTCCTCGACGACCCTGAACGCGCCGTCAAGATATTCCTATCATCTTTCATGCACGAAAATGGGCTCATGTCTCATTCCGAGTAGAAAACTACACTCATTCAGCTTTACACCTAAGGAACGCCGCCGCGCCGCGCCTCATGCGCCTCTTCCTGTGCGTCCTCGCTCGCACCGGCGTCAACCCCAGAGCGACGAAACCAATGCGCTGAAAGTCGTCGAGCAGGCAGCGTTGCACCTCCCTGCGACGGGCTGAGCTTCCAGAGGGGTTTGCGCCTGGGGTCGGGCGTACAGTCTGACGGTGAACCTGGATTCTGGACCTCGGGCCTGCGCTTGTCGATCCTGGGTCGGACGCCGTACAGGTGTGCAGCTCGTCACAGATGCGATTACTCCCGATTTCGACGGGTGGATGGGCCGATTCTTGATTCCACTCCGAGCAAGTTCATACCTCTCCAGCCACCAAAGACGCTCGGTCTCTCCTGGGGAACACCACCCGGTGGAACGCACTATGCGGGGAGCGCCCGTCGAGCAGAGTCTGGCTGCTCTAGGCGACATATATGCTGGGGGGGAGTATCTGGCACTTTCGTCGTGGTCTTGACGGCTCATCTTATCCCATTTCTTCGGTATTTTTTCCCACCTCCCGCCGGCGCGCTTCGATGTTGGTCGCTATCCTGCATGCAATTTCATATTGTCCTGCACCCTGCAACGTCTCTCGTTGAGCACGAAAGCATCATTTAAGAGCATGTTCGATCCTCCGGAAATCCAGGCAGACTCTCAGCCGGCCTAGGTCGCTCTCCTCTCCGCGTATTGCTGGATGCTCTCGTTTCGATACGAGTGTGGGTCCTTTGGATGACATCGGGAATTTTTTTCATCCCCTCGCATCCGTGACAATTTTCACCTTGGTTTCCCTGCATTTTCCGAGTCTTGCCAATGCGTGGGCGTTTGGATCCAGGTTCCGAGCCTTCTTTCTTTCTTTCCGGTCGCCTTTATTTACACCTCGGATCCGGGATTACTGCTGTTAATCTCGCATACAAGTACCGCTCAGCTCCGTCCAAAACAGATCCGTAGTATGCGCCGTCGCGCGCAGCTCCACTATCTATACAAGGTGTTTGGTATCGCGGGAGAATCAATACCTCGTTCGCAGCGAGGGCGGATCTCTAAAGGACACCCATGATCATGATGGTTTTTCTGTTGGCCTTGTTGTTGACAATTTTATTTCTCGCTCTGACTTGCGAATCCTCTAATAATCCCAGAGAGAATCCACCGACACAGCGGGCATACAAGTACATGCGCAACCCTTTCCCTAACAGATCCGTACGCGCCATTCGGCGTGGCTCCACTATATTCGACTGGTGTGTTGTGTAGTTGGGAGCTTCACGACCTCGTCCGTAACGAGGGCGGGGTCTTGGTATGGTAAGCCTTCGTTTTTTGTCGTTTTTTGTCGGATGTGGTGTTGACATTTTCATAATCCCAGAGAAACATCAACCGACACATTTCCCAGAGCTGGTGTACAAATACCTGCGCAACGCTGTCTCAGACAGATCCGTACACATTTTTTTTTGGCTCCCACTATAACGTGGCTCCCACTATATGTGGCATACGCATGAACACCTCCTGGCTTGTGGGGAGTTTCACGACCTCGTTCGTAACGAGGGCGGATCTCTCATCAGGAAGCAGGAATTTTGCAACATTGTGCTAGGTAGGCTAGGTCGTCGTAGTAGCGTGGTAGGTAGGTCCCCCATTACGGAGAGCGAGGTATCCGGTGGTAGCAGCGGTAGCGGACAGTTGCATCTGATGTATCTAGGCAGCCTACCCGAATATGATGCTACGCGACTCTACCTAGACATCGGTTTGAAGCGTATATGCCGGCAGATTCTGGCTCTTATTGGGCTTCCCTCATCGCACTCATGGCAACTCGCAGGTAAAAAAGAAGTCATCGAGCATATATTGCTAGGAAAATGATACAATGTAATAGCTTAAGACGACTAGACAGACGTACATTTCAAGTGGAGGACGTTGTCAATGATTTTGAGGCACGACAAAGACAGGCTTGCAAGCTTGACTCTTGATACTTGCTTCGTCTTGCAGGGAGGGGTGAACATTGAGATGTGGGCTTGATGTGAAGGCTTGGACGGGGGGGTAGCGACGTTGGAAGGCAGAAGAAGCTCCAAGTGGGTTGATGGAATCACAGAAGGCGGAAGCGCGGAGGGTTGAAGGCGGCGCAGAGAGGAATTGAGGACAGAAGCAGGAGTTGAGGGAGTGGGGGCAGAAGCGTCGAGTCGCTGGTCATGGTGGTCGTGATGACGTGGCAGTGGTGGTGACGGAGAGGATGGTGGGAGAGCCCAGGGGACGGTCGGAGGGAACAGGGTTGACGGAGGGAGTTGACGGAGGGATGAACCCGGACGAGCTTGAGGAGGGCGAGAGTGGAAGGGAAGGGGGGGGATGGGGGAAGAAAGTAAGAAACGACGGAAGCGTGTGGGTATAAAAGGTGCCGTGCATCACAAATCTGTCAGTTTCTGACAATCATCACACATTCATCACGCCATGTGCTGCATCTGTCTGATTCTGTCACCGACTTAGCATTTTTCCGCCCTCCAGGATTTGAGCCTGCCCCAGAGTAAGTCCAAAATCCATGGGCCCACACAAGAGGGTCCTGCATTTGGACACTGCCGTGGGATGGATAAGGTACACATAAGACTTGTAAGACTACAACTGCATAAGCTCAGACTCCGCAGACTCACCTTGCACCACCTCCCTCTCTGCTTGTGCTACCGTGTCTACGGAGCACCATCCAAACCAAGCCGACGGCTATCTTGATCAATCGGGTCACGATAGGACGACAAGGTCTTGGCGTGGAATCCGATTGCCGATTCCGTGTTTCAGGCTGGCTGGGTAGAATAGACATCGCCGCATGATTCTTTTTCTGTTGGCCTTGAGTGCCTCCATTTTTATTTATCGCTCTGATTCCCTCTAATAATCCAAAGAAAAATCCGCCGACACATTGCTCCTAAGGTCGCATACAAATACATGTGCAACCTCCTCTCAGACAGATCCGTACGCGCCATTCGGCGTCGCTCCACTATGCATCCAGTGGGTTCAAGTTGTCTAGTTGGGAGCTTCACGACCCTCGTTCGCAGCGAGGGCGGGTCTCTCAGCGTTTCTGCGTCGTACCTTCCGTTTTTCGTCGTATGTCGCGTTGCTCGCTGTCTGCTAGGGTTAGTAGAACACGATCCAATCCAACGAGCCGCAGAATTCAACTAATTGAACTCAAGCCGACTCAGGCTGATAAATTTTGCTAGTACTACATCTGTCGTAGATGTCGCTCAATCAGCCCTCAGCCGTCGTTGGCTCCCTCCCACCATGGATTGAAATCTTCTGTAAAGGTGTGCGGGAGAACTCGTTTCGATGCGAGTGCTGGGCTTACGCCGACTGCCATGGTCCTATGAGCATTTTTTGGGTCTTGTTTTCTTTTCTTTTCCCGCTCTTTCCTTTCTCTCTCTTTTCTTTTTTTCGGGTGCACAAGTACATGTATACATCGGCCGAGGTCGTACTGGTAACGTCGCATCAACCCTGCGAAACCCGGGCCGACGTCACCGTGACAGTGACGCGTGACAGGAATTACTCACAGCTTGGCAGCCACCACGACTCGCGATATCAAGCCCTAGACGGCGGAAACTCCTTATCACGGCGCCTATCTCTCTGACTTCTCCGAGTCCACAGCAAGTCCACAGCCTTCGCCATTGAATCCACACAGCAACACCCATCGTCTCGGTCCTCTGCCGCCACTGCACTGGCAGCGCCCCGGCGGCGTATCAGACTTCCGATCCGATGGTGACTCTTAACCCTCTAGGCTTGCGGTGATACGCTGCCACGGATGCCATAGCCCATCCACACTGGCATAAGACCCCACAGCTGTCCTTCCGAGTCCGAGTCTTCCCCCTGAATCCAAGATGACTATGCATGAACGCCGTGCCTTCGACATCGCCCTTCGCCTCATCTTCGTCGTTGCGGGAATCCTGGGAGTCCTGTGCTCCGCTGTCGTACTCTTCAGCACCTCCAGCTCCAGCGTCGGACTCGGGCCACACGAATTCACCATGGCACTCTCCCTCTCTCGCGATGGGCTGCTCAAAGCCACAGCGGTCGTCCTCGCAGGCTTCTGGTTCCTCGTCGCATTCGCCGTGCGTGCGTTCCTTCGTCTGCGTCGCGCAGAGGCGAATTCGAATTCCGGCGCTGCCACGATTCCTCGCGATCTGGAAAGCGGTGGCCCAATCGACAACGAAAAGTCGACCATCCCCACGATCCCCCCGTTCAGCTACCCACCTCCCAACGACGAGTCGTACAGATGCATCGACTGTCCTCTCAGCTTCACCCGTGCTCACCAACTCGCGGACCACCTGGAAGACGGTCACGGCTGGCAACAATACCCGTTGCCGCCTTTGCCGGCGCCCTACACCTGCATCGACTGCTCCGCAACATTCACCCTGCCCAACCTCCTGCGCCAGCACATACAGAGCATCCATGGATGGCAGCAAGGTCCAGGCCCGTCGTTCCCGGTCATCCCAGTCGAGTTCGCCTGCATCGACTGCCCAGCCACCTTCGCGGACAAGTCCCAGTTGCGCATCCACATGGAGGACACACACTCGTGGTTCCAGGACTTCATTCCGAGTCCCCCCAGCCCGATCCTCAGCAGCATGCAAATGAATGCGAACGCGATGATGAAATGTACTGTGAATGCATGTGGGACTTTGTGCCCAGAGCGGAAAGCGTACGATGATCAGTGCGTCGAACTCTTTTCTTTTCTTCTCCCGTTGGCTCACATTCATTCTCAGCAAGCGCTGGGTCCGTGACTATGGAATGTGGACACCCGGGCCGTGGACAGCCGGGTCGACTCTGCCTGCACCGGTCAACGCTTCGTGGTCGGGGTATAACGGCAACAACGACGGCAACAACAACACCGCGTCCGCCTTCCCCGGGTTCACCGCGTCCGCCTTGGCCCCCACTACCGCTCCATACATCTACAACCCCCCGTTCGCCGGCGGTTCTCTCCCCAAGCCCCACTCCAACTCCACCGCATCGCCCTGGAGCTCCTTCGCTAACACCACTCACCTAAAGCCGAACCCAAACACTCTGTACCCGTCTGGCCCCGCGGCGTCGAACACCGTCCCCTCCCCATGGCCAATCTACAATCCCGCCCAATCGCCGTGGTCTCAGCCTCCATCTACACACATCCCCGCACCGACTTCACCGTTCTACCCGACTTCACCGTTGCATACCTACTCTCCGCCCGGCACCCCTCCACTCGGCTCCCACATTCCTCGGGTCAATGTCCCCACAGTCCCCTCCATCCCCATGTCGCAAGTACCGCCGCGCACCTGCGCCTATTTCAACTGCGGGCGTACATTCTCGAGCGAGGAGGCGTTGAGTGTGCAGTGCGTGCTTATTTCCTTTTCCTTTCCTCGCCCCTTTTCCTTTCCGTTAGCCGTTCCTTATCCTTTTCGGTTATCCGATTGCCGCGAATCGAGTCGAACTAAGCGATTGTTATTATAGTCTCACCACGGCCCCACCCCCACCCCACTGGCTGACCTGCACCCCAACGGGTTCCTCAACACCGCTCTGAACACAAACACAAACACGCACCCGGACACGTTCCTCCCCTCCGAATTTGACGCATTCACCGACGCCCCGATCACGAGACCGCTCTCGTGCGTCTCCGAGGAGAGCGAGCTCGATTACGATGATGGTGTGTTTAACCTATCGTCCGAGTCCGATCTTATCTTATCTTATCGTCAATGTTACTGTAGAACCAGCATCGGGAGAAGCAGCCGATCGCGCGTCAACATCCACTGAACATGGTGCTGTGCAGGGACAGGCGCAGCAGAAGTGATTGAACAGAAGACCGCAATCGCGCGTAGGGCGGTCGTCGCACTGCTCGGCATCGCGCTGGGAGTCTTGCTGTTTGGGTGGATCAAGGGAACGGGAGTGTGGTTGCGCGCCGGTGGCTCGGCGTTTGCGTTTGGCCAGGAGTAATTTGATCAGGTCTCATATCGAGCGGGTAGTGAATCGCACGAGTCGGAATCTATGTAGAGAGAACATACATGCGCAGTGCATTGTCTTCGAATCGCAAGCGCTTTCCTTCCAGGTTGCGCAGAATACCACCACGAAGACCTGTATGTGCATTCGCGTGCACATTCTCCTCGATATTCCGATCCTGGAGAAGTTCAAATTGATTGTCCGAAGCACCTTGTTCGCAACAAGGTCAGGTCCTGTCTGTATTGGCACGTTGTTTTTCGTTCTTTGTGTTCTGTTTATTTTGGCTGTGAAATCTGTGGACCAGACCAGCTCAAATAAGAGACGACATGGCAATTGCCTGTAAGAACGAGAGTAAGCTCATGGCCCGGGCCGTGAGCTGCACGCTGACACATTTGTCACAAGAGTTGATCCGAGTCACTCTTTGCTTCCTGCCACCATGGACGAATTCACTGTCGCCGCTACACCTGCCACTCAGAGCCGCCCGCTCCCTGCACCGAGTCGCCCGCTCCCCGCACTGCACTCCGCCATTCCGAATTCTACTTTGACACCGACAGCCTTTGTGTAATCTGAGTGGAGGATACTCTTGAGTCTTTTCAAGGTGCGCTGTTTCACGGAAGTGTATGTCTCCTGACTCGGTTTTAGGTTCATCGGTTTCTACTGACTCAATCGTTCACCATCTTTGCCAACCTCTTCGAGCTACCTCAAGGGACTTTGCCGACGGAAGGGACCTCGGATGCCAACCCCATCGTCCTTGCCCGGGACTCGGCATCCGATTTTGAAGGACTATTGAAGTATCTATACGCGAGGTGTGTTGTGCAATCCTCCATTACATCTCATTTCTAATCTCCTGTTGCTCAAGTCCATTAATCGCCCCGCAAAACATACACATCTCCGAACTGCAGCCTATCTTGGGTGTCTTCCGGCTCGCCCACAAATACGAGATGACCAGCTGGAATCTCTGGGCATCAAATGCTCTCTAGGCTATCCTCGTCTCCTCCAACGACACTTTCTCGTCCGATGACTTCCAGGCATGTTTCGAGTCAGCGTGCCAGCAGGCCGACGGGAGGCTCCTGTTGAAGGCGACTACATACTGGCGCGATCGTATTATTGCGGGCGATTTACCCGCTGCCCCTGCGCTAGACGCGGCAGAGCGCCGCGAACCTACCGACCGACCTATCTTGAGTGCTCTGTACGCCGACGCGCTCCGAAAATTGCCCACCTCCGTCCCCCAACGTCACTCCACTGCGCTAGCCAGGATTCCAGCCGATCCATATCCAGCGTACCTTCGTAATGGTGTCAATCGTATCCATGTTCTTGAAATTTGATATCACTCTCCACTTGCAACTGTGTTTTGTCTCGTTGAGCACGAAAACATCATTCAAGAGCATGTTCGATCCTCCGGAAATCTAGGCAGACTCGCAGCCGGCCTAGGTCGCTCTCCTCTCCGCGTATTGCTGGATGCGCTCGTTTCGATACGAGTGTGGGTCATTCAATGGTTTCCAGTACATACTTTTGTTTGTCTCGCGTCCTTGACAATTTTTCACTTGGTTTCCCGCCATTTTCCGAGTCTTGCCAATGCCAAGTGTCCGCGTTGGCGTTGGGGTCCAATTCCGAGCTTTCTTTCTGTTCGCCTGTGTTTACACCTTCGGATTACTGCTGCTGATGAGCTGCCAGGGCAGTACAAGTACCTCTGCAGCTCCGTCCCAACCAGATCCGTACGCGCCGTCGCGCGCAGCTGCACTCTCTCTGCAAGTCGTCCTGTTGACGGGAGAATCATGACCTCGTTCGCAACGAGGGCGGATCTTGATCAGAATCCTGCATCATTCTTTTGCTCCTGCCTTTTGAATGCTAACATTCGCTTATCGCTCTGACTTCCGCTAATAATACTAGTAATCCCAGAGAAAATTACCGATTCTCCCGAGCTGGCATACAAGTACCTCAGAAACCTGCTGTCAGACAGATCCGTACGCGCCGTCGCGCGCAGCTCCGCCATATGCAAATCGTTGTGCATCGTGCATCGCGGGAGAATCATGACCTCGTTCGCAGCGAGGGCGGATCTCTATGCATTGATTATATGCGCGTTCTTTTTCTGTTGGCTTGAGTGTTGACATATTTGTTTTATACAAGTACTTACACGTCCGCAACCTTTTCCTAGACAGATCCGTATGCGCCATTCAGTTCGGCGTGGCTCCGCTATATATTTGCGATGTTTTCTGTCGTTTGGGACTTTCACGACCTCGTTGGCAGCGAGGGCGGATCTGTAGGCATTGGTTATAGACTCCTTCTTTTTTCTGTTGGCTTGAGTGTTGACATTTTTTGGTTTTATACAAGTACTTACACCTCCGCAACCTTTTCCTAGACAGATCCGCATGCGCCATTTGGCGTGGCTCCACTATATGACTCTGGCGTTTCTTGTAGTCGGGAGTTTCACGACCTCGTTCGCAGCGAGGGCAGATCTCTATGCATTGATTATATGCGCGTTCTTTTTCTGTTGGCTTGAGTGTTGACATTCTTGTTTTATACAGGTACACCTCCGCAACCTTTTCCTGGACAGATCCGTACGCGCCATTCGGCGTGGCTCCACTATATGACTCTGGCGTTTCTTGTAGTCGGGAGTTTCACGACCTCGTTCGCAGCGAGGGCGGGTCTCTTGGTCTGTAGCTGTCACTTTTTTCATTGGATGGGGTCTTGACATTATTCGGCTCCCTCTCTGCTAGGCTTCTAGGTAAGTTACATGTATTGGTGGCCGACCATCTACTAGTACTTATAGGCTTCGGTCGATTGGATTGTATTCTTCTCAGGGCGAAGAACTTGAATTGAGGTTCAAGTTTGCGCGACTCATGGGATTTATAGTCCCCATAAGTATTCGATCGGCCCGGGGACGATGCTCTTTCAATTAATGCTTTGCATGGTTGTGTTACTGGCATGTTTGTGTTGCTTCTCTGCAATTTCGTAGGCCTCCGACCGAACTTACAGATCAAGCTGTCGGCGCCGGTCGGCCATCATCACGCGTGAGTCACACGTCTTGTCTTCGTCCACCATGGCCACCGCAGTCGAAAAGAGCACCCGTCGCGCAGAGGAACCCATATCGGATGACGAGGACATGGGACTGGCAGTCGGCGTCGACGCCGCCCACTGTTGCTGAGGCCGACGACCTCGACACGACGCCCGGTCTCAGTCCCCAAGGCGCAGTGGTTCCTCGACTCGACGACCCCGAACGCGCCGTCAAGGTTTTCCTATCCTCTTCATGCTCGAAAAAGGGCTCGTCTGGTGCGCACGTCACGGTCTCATTCCGATAGCTCTTTCACCTTTCTTATCAGGGAACACCGCAAACGCCCGGCCTCATGCGCATCCTATTCCTAGCTCGCATCGGCGTCATCCCCAAGAGCGACCGTGACGAATCCAATACGCTCAAAGTCGTCGAGCAGACAGCGTTGCACCTCCCATCGACGTTCACCGTCTCGGCTGCTCAGGCTCTTCCAGAGGGCTTTGCGCAGGCCTGCGAGCACGCTTGGGGTCGGGCGTACAGTCTGACGGTGAATCTGGAACTGGACCTGGACCCCGGGCCGGAACGCCCGCCCAAGCGTGCGAGGGACAGAGGCGATTACTCCCGATGTTGACGGCGGCGGCGGATGGGGCGGCTCGACCGGCGGGTGGCCCCATGGGGCGACGCAGAGCCGACTACTGGACGGGGCGATCCCCCGGCCGATTCTGATTCCACTCTGACCAAGATCGTACCTCTCGAGCCACCAAAGACGCTCGAGTCTCTCCTGGGTCCCCGTGGCTCTACTGGAAGCCGCAGGTGAACGACCGTGACGACCAGGACACCGCTCCACGTATCGTCTCTACATCGGCTCGCCGCTCTCTCCCGCACGACATGCGTACAGACGACATCACGCTGCTCCGAGTCGTCGCTCCCGCAGCGGCGGACGCACTCGAGTCTCACGTCGGGATGGGTATTTGGGGGCCCTGGGTGCGGATCGAGCTGGCCGGCGTCAATGAGGTCGATGACTCGAAACTTGAAGAAGAGGTGGCGGGCAAGTGGTATCTGCAGGATGTGTCGGCTGCAGGATGTGTCGATGGTCATCCCGAGCTATTGGCTGGTGTAGGCGAGGCGAACACTCATGTATCGGCGACAACCGCTGCTGGGGAGTATCTGGCACTTTCGTTGTTCGTTGCGAACAACCCTTTCGTCGTGGTCTTGACGTCTCTGAACGACTTGACGGCTCAGCCCTTCCGTGCTTCGATGTTGGTCGAGAAGTCACTATCCTGCAATTTCATATTGTCCTCCACCTTGCAACGTGTGTCTCGCAGCATTCTCGTCTCGTTGAGCAATGAGCACGAAAGCATCCGACTCATTCAAGAGAATCTTCGATCCTAGGCAGACTCGCAGTTGGCCCTAGGTCGCGATCGCTCTCCGCGTATTGCAATTTCTGGATGCTCTCGGTTCTATACGAGTGTGGGTCATGGTCGATGCTGGCAGATGCTGGCAGATGCTTTTGTCTCGCGTCCGTGACAATTTTTCACTTGGTTTCCCCTGCATTGGGGTCTAATTCCGAGCTTTCTTAATTTCTTTCTGTTCGCCTTTATTTTACACCTTCGGATTAACTGCTGATGAGCTGCCAGTGCTGTACAAGTACCTCCGCAACCCTTTCCCAAACAGATCCGTATGCGCCGTCACGGTCGCGCGCAGCTCCACCATATGGAACTCGTGGTGTATGGCAGGAGAAATCATTACCTCATTCGTAACGAGGGCGGACCTCTAGACAGAATACACAGGCGCGCATGATTCTTTTTCTGTTGGCGTTGAGTGTTTCCATTTTCATTTCATTTCACCCTCCAATGAATTGTCCTCTACGTAATAAAATCCCAGAGGCCAGAGCGGAATCCACCCACACAAAGCTGGCATTCAAATACCTCGGCTGCCCTTTCCCTTACAGATCCGTATGCGCCATCCGGCGTGGCTCCACTATATTCGCCCGTCTTGTTGTTGGGGGCTTCACGACCTCGTTCGTAACGAGGGCGGGATCTCTTGAGAACGAAGTTCATTCTTTTTCTGTTGGCCTTTAGTGTTGACATTTATCTCTCGCTCCAAGTTCCTCTCATGATCAGGCTAACAATCCCAGAGCGGAATCCACCGACATAGGCTGGCATTCAAATACCTCGGCAACCCCTTTGCGAACAGATCCGTAGGCGCCGAATAGCGCGGCTCCCACTATATAACCATGCGCATTCTGGCTTGTGTGGGGAGCTTCATGATCGCGACCTCGTTCGCAGCGAGGGCGGATCTCTAGTCAACACGCATCATCCTTTTTCCGTTGGCCTTGTCGTAGACATTTTCTATCGCCGGTTTCCTCTAAGAAGACTCCACCGACACATTTCTCCTAAGCTGGTGTACAAATACCTGCGCAACGCTTTCCAAACAGATCCGTACGCGCCATTCTGCATGCCTCCACTACATGCTTCCGGTGTGATGCATAGTTGAGAGCTTCACGACCTCGTTCGCAACGAGGACGGATCTCTAGGCAGAATTGGCACGGGCGCATGATGGCCTTGAGTGTTGGCCTTGAGTGTTGACATTTTTATTGATGGCTCCGACTTCCTCTAATCCCATAGAAAACTCAACCGGCACATTTGGTGTACAAATTACCTGCGCAACCCTTTGCGAACAGATCCGTACGCACCATTCTGCGTGGCTATATGCATTCAATGCCGTGCTTTGTAGTAGCTCGTTCGCAACGAGGACGGGTCTCTGACGGTATTAAACATCCTTTTTCTGTTGGCCTTGTTGTCACATTTTCATTGTGGAGTTGCTCTAGTAATCCCAGAGAAAACTCAAGCGACACATTTGGTGTACAAATATCTGCGCAACCTCCTCCCAGACAGATCCGTACGCGCCCAATGGCGCGGCTCCCACTATATCCTTGCGTCTTTTGGCTTGTGGGGAGTTTCGTGACCTCGTTCGCAGCGAGGGCGGGTCTCTCAGTCTGCTGGCTTCCATTTTTCGTCGGATGTGGTGTTGCTCCCTGTCTGCTAGGGTTAGTAGAGTACAATCCAATCCAACGATGGCCGGTGAGCTGCTGAATTCAACTCAATGAACACAAGCCGACAGATAAATTTGCTAGTACTACAACTGTTGTAGATGTCCCTCAATCAGCCCTCGGCCGTTGGCCTCCTAGGCTCCTACCATGAATTGAACTCTTCAGTGTGCGGGAGAACTCGTTTCGATGCGAGTCTGAGGTGACTCTCACGCAGACATCTCGAACGTTGAAAGTGCATTTGAATCTCAAACTGGCTAGTTGATCATGTAAGCATCTGATGCGAAACCCCGGGCCGACGTGACGACTGCCAGTGACAAGAATCACCGGACTCACAGCTTGGCAGCGGCCCGCATCACCGCTCATCGCCCACGCCTACGGACTCCCGAGCGTCTATCAGCCTGCAGGCAAAGCCCGCGCCCTATAAGCTCCTTATCACGGCGGCTATCTTCGATTCTTTCGAGTCCACAGCCTCGCCATTGAATTCCACACAGCAACACCCGTCGTCTCGGACGCCGGGTTGTGCGGCGTACACAGCGGCGTATCAGACTTCCAATCCGATGGTGACTCTTACTTTTAGCCCTCTAGGCTACGCGGTGATACGGCGCCTCGGGTGTTATAGCCCATCCACATAAAGACCCCATAGCTGTGGCGGGCGCTCGACCTGCTTCCCCCCCCGGAATCCAGGATGACCATGCCCAGCCGCCAACATGAACGCCGTGCCTTCGACGTCGCCCTTCGCCTCATCTTCGTCGTGGCGGGGATTCTGGGAGTCCTGTGCTCCGCCGTGGTACTCTTCAGCACCAGCTCCAGCTCCGACGTCGGGGCACACGAACTCACCATGGCGCTCTCCCTCTCCCGCGATGGGCTGCTCAAAGCCACAGCAGTCGTCCTCGCAGGCTTCTGGTTCCTCGTCGCATTTGCCGTGCGTTCGTTCCTCCGTCTCCGTCGCGCAGAGGCGAATTCCGGCGCTGGCGTGATTCCTCGCGATCTGGAAAGCGGAGGTCCGAACGATAACGAAAAGCCGGCCATCCCCACAAACCCCGCACCCGGCTACCCACCATTCAGCTACCCACCTCCCCTTCCTCCCAACGACGACACCAACAAGCCGTACACATGCATCGACTGTCCTCTCACCTTTACCCATGCCTACGAACTCGCGGACCACATGGAAGACAGTCACGGCTGGCAGCAAGACCCGTCGCCTTTGCCATCGCCCTACACATGCATCGACTGCTCCGCCACATTCACTCTGAACTACCACCTGCGCCAGCACATGCAGAGCACACACGGATGGCACCATGGGCCCACGTTCCCTCTCATCGAGCTCGCCTGCGTCGACTGCCCCGCGAGCTTCGGCGACAAAGCATCGTTGCGCGTCCACATGGAGGACACACACTCGTGGTTCCAGGACTTCATCCCGAGTCCCCCTAGCCCGATGCCAATAAATGCGAACGCGATGATGAAATGTACGGTGAATGGATGTGGGGTTTGGTGCGCGGGACAGAGTACGTTGGGTTACCAGTGCGTCGAACTCTTTCCTTCTCTTCTCTTCTCCCGTTGGCTCACCTGCATTATAGCAAGCGCTACATCCATGGCATCTGGGAACAGCCTACGCCTGCACCGGTCAGCGCTCCGTGGTCGGGGTATAACGGGAACAGCAACGGCAACAACGCGAACGCCTTCCCCGGGTACACTAACATGAGCACGAACACGACCGCTCCATACATCTACAACCCCCCGTTCACGAACGGTTGTCTCCCCCAGTCCAACTCGACCACATCACCATGGAGCTCCTTCCCTACCAGCACGAGCGTAAAGCCGAACCCAACGTCGAACAGCGGCACTCTGTACCCGACTCCATACTCCTCCGTTCCGGCATATCCAGGTAGCATGCCCTCGAACACCATCCCCTCAGCCGGCGCCTCCCCATGGGCCATCTACAATCGCGCCCAATCGCCGTGGACTCCGCCCCCTTCATTTACACACAACCCTGCACCGACTTCGCCGTTCTACTCGCCCCCAAGCACCCCTCCCCTCGGATCTCACATCCCCCGTGTCAAAATCCCCACACTGCCGTCCATCCCGATGACGCCGCCGCGCACCTGCGCCTACTACAACTGCGGACGTACATTCTCGAGCGAGGAGGCGTTGAGTATGCAGTGCGTGCTTAATTTCATTTTCCGTTCCTTTCCGTTATCCTGTTCCTTTCCTCGCCCCCGTTCCTTTCCGTTGGCCGTTCCTTATCCTTTTTTTTATTTTTATTTTGTGATCCGATTGCCGCGAATCGAGTCCAACTAACCCATTGTTATTGTATAGTCTCGGCATCGCACACGACGCCCCCATCCCAAACCTGCACCCCAACGGGTTCCTCAACACCGCGATGAAAACCAACACAAACACAAACACACACCCGGACATCGATATGTTCCTCCCCTCCGACTTTGAAGCATTCTCCGCCTCCGCGATCCCGAGACCGCTCTCATGCGTCACCGAGGAGAGCGACGACTACCTCGATTACGATGATGGTGCGTTGTTTTAACTTATTATCCTATCCTCCGAGTCTGAGTCAATGTTACCGTAGAACCAGCACTGGGAGAAGCAGCCGATCGCGCGTCGTCAACATCCAGAGACATCCCGAACCCGAAGGCGCAGCTTCAAGGACATGTACAGTCGCAGCAGAAGTGATCTGATC
Source organism: Mycena amicta (assembly GCA_029282125.1). Lineage (NCBI taxonomy): Eukaryota > Fungi > Basidiomycota > Agaricomycetes > Agaricales > Mycenaceae > Mycena > Mycena amicta. The sequence continues at coordinate 88,541 of JARIHP010000080.1, forward strand.
TTGGTTGAAGTTGCAGTTTTGGGCTAAACGAATGAAACGAACACGACTTGTATGTACTGTACTTTTTTATAGCTTTTTCTTGAATCAAACGACGGTGTTTTTGCCATCCTTGGTTGTAGTAGTCTGAGCTGGAACGGAAGCACGAACGAAGGACGGGAAAAGAAGGAAAAAGGAAAAAAGACGGACTTTCGAGTTGGCACATATATCTGACCCCGCGACGAACGAGGGACTCCTGGGTAATGTACCAAACTGTTCGATTATAATTATATCGAGGAGCTGCGCACCGAGGCGCATACAGATCTTCGTGGTGCTGCATACTCCTTCTATAATCCGTACGTCCTGTATCAATCCGCGCAATCACCACTCTGATACTCCTTCTAGGCCAGCGGCTTGCATGCCGAGAGCTTCTTCTCTCACGTCACATCTAATTTGGTCCTTCTTTCTCACCACGACGAGACTCGACGAGCTCGCGAGTCCTTTCAAGCCCACCACCACTCACAAACTACATCTACGGCGTGCAGTCCGCGCAAAACTGCCTGCATTGACGATCCAACGACCCAAAAATGGCGGTTTGGGTGCTCATCGGCCATCTGTCAGACAAGCTTGCCCATCGGCGCAAGTGTAACGAGCCTCAAGTGGCTTTCTTCCGCTGACCCGGTGGTGCGGTGGTGCACGGACATCGGACGATGAACTGGACTCGGACGGCCTGGGAGAACTTGAAGATTTCGATGGGCATGAAACTAGAGTCTCGAGGTACGTGTTCCACCTCCACGATTCTCCACGATGCTCTGACATTCGCGCTAGAAGCAATGCTTCATGCTCCGAACAACGTCTTGACAAACAGAGTCCAGTGCGTCGTCAAAAACACTCCTCCTCCCATTTCGCTTAACAGCCACCTCGCAGACGTCCGCCATTCCATCTTCACGTCTTTCCTCCCCTGCCGACTCCCTCTCCATCATGGACAATTGCACTGGCACTAACGCTGCAGCACCTGACATGTACCGACCCTCACGCTCATTCACGAGTCCGCGGAGGCCGGTCCATGTTCCCTTCCTACGTCGACGAGCAACAACGGTCTCATCCCATGTCTCAGTGCAGGAAAGGACTCGAGTGAACGACGCAAAGTGTGTATGTAAGGTGCGTTCGCTATGCTTGCTCTCGCTCTATAATCATGCCCAGACACAGACTTGCCTCCGATCGCTCACCCAACCCTTTCTGCTCCAACGATAGCGCCGTCATCGTCAACATGAGCTGCTCCCCACCTCACTTACGCGCCATCGTTGCGCAAATCTCGGATAGTCGGCGTTTGGAGGGTCAGCATCTGTTTTGAGAGTGTTGATTGGCGCAGGCGCCAGCTTTTTCTCCCCTGGCTCTGACACTCAGTACACAACTCCATGGTGCATATATACAATGTTCTCCTGTACATTACCACTATGTTGTTCCTCTACCGGATGAAGCCGCATCTCGCCAATTCCACCCGGTTCACGTGTACAAGGAGCTCAAAGAGTGAAATATAGTGAAATTTCTGGGATCAGGCACTATCTTGGAGCGGGAGCGGAGCGACCACCCTGCCTTGTCTTGATTCTCCATGGTGTAAGATTCTGTATTTTAGCTGGAGTCTGGGTATACTTGGCTGTAGTCTGAGCTGGGACGGGACCACGAAGGACGAAAAAACAAACAAACAAAAAGCAGGTGTTCACAGTCGGCATCAAATCTGACCCCGCGACGAACGAGGGACTCCTTAGAAGCAACGCGGTGGAAGGGACTATATCCAGGAGCTGCGCACCGAGGCGCATACAGATCTTCTTGGTGCTGCATCTCAGTTCTCTATGGGGTAAGATTCTGATTCTGTATTTTGCTGCGAATAATAATTAGAGTCTGAGTCCGTTTGCGTGATGCGGAAGCCACATGTACGGCGACACATGTACACAAACCACAAAAGACCGAACTTGGACGGAATCACGAAGGACGAGGAAAAAGGAAGAAAAAAGGCTGAGTTATATAGTTCAAGTACATATATCTGACCCCCGCGCCGAACGAGGGACTCCTTACCAGCAAAGAGGTGGATCCATGGGCTATATCCAGGAGCTGCGCACCGAGGCGCATACAGAGCTTCTCGGTACTGCATCTTGATTCTCTATAGTGTACGATACTACTACGATTCTGTATTTTGGTGGGAGTTAGAGTCTGGGTCTGTTCGCGTGGTATAGCGGCAGCCACAAATTGTACAGAGCAGGAAACCTAAAATAAAATAAAATAATCTCGCACACATCTACTGAAAAAGTTGAGTTGACACCACCGCTTATGGCTCTGACTCCGTGACGAACGGAGGACACTCCAGTCGACTGTAGATTCCTCCTACATCGTGAAGCTGCGCACGGAAACGCATACAGAGCTTCCTGCAAGTTATTTTGCACCAGCAACACTGAAAGAACAAGAAGAACAAAAAACATGGTGTATCTCTGACCCAACTCTGACCCCTGTGACGAACGAGGAAGTCCAGCTTATTATAGATCAAGCGATCATATCGAGGAGCTGCACACCGAGGCGCATACAGATCTTCCTGGTGCTGCATCCCCAGACCCAAGATTGTTTCTCGATGGAGGAAGTTTGAATCAGAGTTTGAACTTCAAAAAGTAGGGTAAACCTCACGTCTATGGCTCTGACTCCGTGACGAACGGAGGACACTCCAGTCTAGATGTACTAGACATATGAAGTCGAATATCCTGAAGCTGCCCACGGAAGCGCATAAAGAGCTTCTTGGTACTGCGTCGCCGTAGGGTAACTGTAAGTTATTTTGCAACAGAAACACTGGAAGAACAAGAAGAGAAAAAAACATGGTGTATCTCTAACCCAACTCTGACCCCCGTGGCGAACGAAGCACTCCGATGGAACATATTTGCAATGTCCCGGCGCTGCGCGCACCAAAGGCGCATACAGATTTTCCTGGTACATTCACGACGCGCCTAGAATTATCAGCTAGAGTGAGTAACTTGAACAATCGAACTTGAAATGAAAAAGATCGAGAAACTTTTTTTTTATAGACCTTACCCTGCGACGAACGAGGGCTCCTGCGGAGGAATATAGAGCAGCGGCGCCGGCTGAAAGCGCATAGAGATCTGTCAGGCGGTTGTTTCGCCCGCGATATGCATGCACGTTTTCAAACAAGATAAGATAAGATAAGATCCAATTAACTACTTAGAGTCTGACTCATCTGAAACCAGATGTACGGCAGCAAACAAGCCACAATGGTAAGTTACAAAAAAGTCCAGCACTTGTTCACGACGACCTGAGGCCCTGACCACGTGACGAACGGGAAACCTAGTCGAGTCCGAGTCCTGTATCGGGCTGGTATATTTAGGAATTGTGCAACGCGCAGACAGAGCTTCTAGTACTGTATCTCCGTTTACATGTGTAAGACTGCCAGGGTAATTCGAGTCTCGGCTAAATATACGAGTAAACGCAAAATGCTGCCAGTGCGACATTCATGACACCAACACATGCATATCATTTGGGTAAGATCGTATGTTGAGGGTCTCCGGACAATGAAACCTTCCTACATTATTAATATCATTGGATGTAATGATTAGCTAGACTGCCAGTGGGACCCGGGCGTCCCAGACCGCGGAATAAAAACACCGTGCCATCTCACTTATAGACCTCACCCCGGGACGAACGAGGCACTCCGTGTCCAATTGCGCATATCAAGAGATATATGGAGGAGCTGCGCCGGCTCAACTTTCAAGGCGCCTAGAGATCTTTCAAGGGGACGTTGTTCTCCCGCCATATGCAGGTTTTCAAGCAAGATAAGATAAGACTTGCCCGATACATACCAAAATTTTGGCCAAATCAACATCGGCTCGGGGTTGGCATTCCGATGGGACACAGCCGAATAGCCGAAAATCCGATCGTGACTCCCGTGAGAACCCTTACATAAAGGCCCACAACGCTGTTTTTCCTTCACCCCCACCCGGAATCGATTGTCCAGCATGACCAGCCGCCAACGCCGCGCCTTCGAGGTCGCCCTGAAGCTCATCTTCTTCGTTGCGGGGATGCTGGGTGTGCTCTGCTCCGCCATCGCATTCGCCAGCACCGACACATCGACGGACGAATTCATTAGCGTCCCAGCGATGTCTCTTTCACGCGACGGGTTGCTCAAGGTCACAGCGGTCGTCCTCGCTGGCTTCTGGTTCGTCGTTGCATTCGCTGTGCGTACATGCCTCCGCCTGCGTCGCTCAGAGGCGAATTCGACTCAATATCAAGCCGCGATTCCTCGCGATGTGGAAACCGGCGGTCCAATGGAGGACGATAAGGCCGCCTTGCCCGTACCCGGCTACTACCCACCGTTCACCCACTCCCCTCCCCTTCCTCTCAACGACGACACCAACACCGGCACATGCATCGCCTGTGATATGACCTTCACCTCTGCCGACCAACTGACGGCCCACACGGCCGCTTCCCACTCAGGCTGGAGACCGTCGCTGCCGTCGCCATACAAATGCATCGACTGTCCAGCCACCTTCACCCAACCCTACACTCTCCGGAACCACATGCAAAACGCCCACCGATTCGCAGCCTTGGTCCCCGGTCCCGGCCAGCTCGAATGTGTCGACTGCCCAGCGACGTTCGGGACCAAGTACGCGTTGCTCGATCATGTGGAGTCTGTGCACTTTCGGTTCCCTGAAGATTTCTACGACGACAGCGGCGACACTGTGATGCCCATGGAATGCCCGGTGGCTGGATGTGGGATTTGGTTCCTGGAGGATGAGTTGGATGATCAGTGCGTCGACTCGTCTACTCGCCTGTGGCATGTTTGGCTAACCTTCACTTACAGTAGCTTGCACATCCATAAGATTCCTCCCGGTACGTTCAGCGCTCGGACTCGGCCAACCGAAGCAACCGCAGGCTGGGGTTCCTTCGCGACCAACACGGGCGTAAAAGGCGACAACTGGGGCCATCCGTACGGCACGAACGGCATCGCAAACGCGAACATGGCAGCGAGTTGGGGCCGGCCGCTGGTGGAGCCTGCGCCGAACGATGCATTCTGGCCGACGTGTCCGCCCCCCAGGCCGCCGTCGTCCGCCTCGACTGCCAATGACAGCGCGTATCTCGATCATGGTATGTTTTACAGTTTCCTCACCGGGTGCGTCGTCCTCACTGATATAATATCCAATGCATAGAAGCTGAACTCGACGAAACAGAACGTGAAGCGAAAAGGACACCCCCACCGACACCCCTTGCTGGCAATAGTGGCGTAAACAAGGCTGACGACGTGTATGACTGGTCGAAAGCCTGGTGCACCGGTTGGGATTCTCAAACGCACAGTTACCTACCGAACACAACGACGACCGACCGCGCCGCATACTTGTATCTACCGAAGCCTCGACCCACGCGCACGATCTACCAATGTTACTGCGGGCTGGAGTTCTTGCAGGATGAGCTCGATGTGTTTAACATGCAGTGTGTTCTTCCTTGCGTTCTTCCTTCTTCGAATTGTGCATTGACTTAACTGGCTAGTTTTCGTGTCGATCACAACGAACCCGCGGCGGCCGAGGTTTGGAACACCGTTGGCAAGCTGCACACTGCCGGCAACGCCAGCGCCAACCACCAATCCGAGGAGAGCGACAACTCGAACGGTGATGATGGTACGGCTTGTTTTCGGTTCAACCTTTTCGTCTCTAACCGATATCCGTAGAGAATATAGAAGCGGACGCAGAAGCGAAATGCGAGTCGACGTCCACAAATATCGTCTCGTCGAACCCGAAGGTCACAGAGGATAATACTGCAGTGAATGCGCAGTCAGAGCAGAAGTAAATGTGGCTGTATGTTGCTCGAGGTTCCGATAAACGAACAACGATTTGTATGCTTTTTTTCTCGAATTATTCAACGGTGTTGTTTGACATCGAGTCTTGTGTGCTAGACCAGTCCTTTGGGTACGTAGCTGCAGTCTCAGGCTGCTCCATACACCCACTTGGTTCCAGGGCAACGGTACTAGCAGTGCTTGCGCGATTTCACGCGACAAAAACTTGCGAATTACCTCCGCTGGCACTGGTGTCGTCGTCGCCCAGGGTCCTCATCGTGCGACTATTGCTCATATTCTTGAGCATAAACGAGTCAAGTACAGAATTACCGAGCTATAAATTATAATACCTGTGAACTGTGAATGGACTCTAGAGGTCAACGATGGGCATTGGGACATCGCCATGGTTAATATCGGGGCCGACTGGAACCTCTTCTGACGAGACCGTCAGGGCATCTTCTCCGGGCCTGTGCGCCGCCAGTTGCGCATACAGTAAACCCTGATGCGGCATCACGGGGCGGTGACTGACAAGAATCACAGAGATCTTGCGAGCACCGACCACACGCCCGCGCCCACGACTCGTGAGCGTCTATCTGCCTGCAGGCAAACCCTAGACGCTTATCTCCGCCTTCGATGATGTTGCAAGTGAACCGACGCCGCACTGCAACACCCGGGTTGCGCGGCGATATCCGAGGTCAGACTTTCCAATCCGATTGTGACTCTGACCTCTGACAGGGCTAGGCGGCCGCGGTGATAGAACGCTCGTAGGCCATGGCACTCCCACATAAAGAGCCCACAGCTGTGGTGGAGGCGCTCGATTGCTCCTTCCTTCTTCCCCTCGAATCCAAGATGACCATGCTCCGCCAACATGAACGCCGTGCCTTCGACATCGCCCTTCGCCTCATCTTTGTCGTCGCGGGTATCCTAGGAGTCCTGTGCTCCGCTGTGGTACTCTTCAGCACTTCCATCTCCAGCGTGCTCGACTCGGATGGGAATCGTGCACACGAATTCACCATGGCGCTCTCCCTCTCCCGCGATGGGCTGCTCAAAGCCACAGCAGTCGTCCTCGCAGGTTTCTGGTTCCTCGTCGCTTTTGCCGTACGTGCGTTCCTCCGTCTCCGTCGTGCCGAGTCGAATTCGACCCAATACCATACCGCGATTCCTCGCGATCTCGAAAGCGGTGGCCCAATCGAGAACGAAAAGCCGGCCATCCCCACGATCCCACCTTTCAGCTACCCACCTCCCAACGACGAGTCGTACAGATGCATCGACTGTCCTCTCACCTTCACCCGTGCTCACCAACTCGCGGACCACATGGAAGACAGTCACGGCTGGCAGCAATACCCGCCGCCGTCGCCTTTACCGGCGCCCTACACATGCATCGACTGCCCCGCCGCATACACCCTTCCTTCCCTCCTGCGCCAGCACATGCAGAACACGCACGGATGGCAGCAAGGCCAAGGCCCGTCGTTCCCGGTCATCCGAGTCGAGTTCGCCTGCATCGACTGCACAGCGAGCTTCGCGGACAAGTCCCTGTTGCGCATCCACATGGGGGACACACACTCGTGGTTCCAGGACTTCATTCCGAGTCCCCCCAGCCCGATGCTCGGCAACATGCAAATGAATGCGAACGCGATGATGAAATGTACTGTGAATGGATGCGGGTCTTTGTGCCCTGAGCGGAAGGCGTACGATGATCAGTGCATCGAACTCTTTTCTTTTCTTCTCCCGTTGGCTCACATTCATTGTCAGTAAGCGTTGGGTCCGTGACTATGGAGGGTGGTTCACCGCGGCCGCCTTGGACCCCACTACTGATCCATACATCTACAACCCCCGGTTCGGTTCTCAACCCCAGCCCCCGACCAACTCCACCGCATCACCCTGGAGCTCCTTCGCCAACACCACGAGCGTAAAGCCGAATCCAACGTCTCTGTACCCGTCTGTTCCCGCGGTCCCCTCAGCCTCCCCATGGCCAACCCACAATCCCGCCCCATCGTCGTGGTATCAGCCTCCATCTACACGCATCCCCGCACCGACTTCACCGTTCTACTCTCCCCCTTGCACCCCAACTCTCGGATCTCACATTCCTCGGGTTAAAATCCCCACAGTGCCGTCCATCCTGCCGCGCACCTGCGCCTACTACAACTGCGGCCGGACCTTCTCGAGCGAGGAGGCGTTGAGTGTGCAGTGCGTCTTGTCTTGTCTTTCCATTTCCTTTCCGTTAGCCGTTCCTTTCCTTTCCTTGCCCCCTTTCCTTTCTTTCTTCCCCCTCCTCCTCCTCTCCTAACCCCTCCTTCCTCCTCTAGTCTCGGCATTGCACACGACCTCCCCGGGCTCGCAGCCACGCCGAGCCTGCACCCCAACGGGTTCCTCAACACCGCTCTGAACACCAACACCAACACGCACACGCACATCGATACGTTCCTCCCCTCCGACTTTGAACCATTCTCGAGCTCCGCGATCCCGCCCCCAAGACCGCTCTCGTGCGTCACCGAGGAGAGCGACGACTACCTCGATTATGATGATGGTGTGTTCGTTTTAACTGATTATCCTATCTTCCGAGTCTGAGTCAATGTTACCGTAGAACCAGCACTGGGAGAAGCAGCCATTAATCTCGCGGCGTCAACATCCAGAGACATCCCGAACCCGAAGGCGGAGTTGTCGATGCCGATGCCGAAGCTTCAAGGACATGTACAGTCGCAGAAGAAGTGATCTGATCTTGGTTGAGGTTGGGTTGGGCTACGGGTTTGGGCTAAACGAATGAAACGAACACGACTTGTACTTTTTTATAGCGTTTCTTGAATCAAATGACGGTGTTCGTGGCATCCTTAGTCTGAGTTGGGACCGTGACGGAACCACGAAGAGAGAGAGAGAGAAAAAGAGTTCGTTATTGCGACGAACGATGATTTGTATATCTGACCCCGCGACGAACGAGGGACTCCTTACAACTTACGCCGTACACTGGGCTTAGGGCTATATCCAGGAACTGCGCACCAAGGCGCATACAGATCTTCGTGGTGCTGCATCTTGATTCTCTATGGTGTAAGATTCTGATTCTGTATTTTGCTGCAAATAATAATTAGAGTCTGAGTCCGTTTGCGTGATGCGAAAGCCACATGTACGGCGACACATGTACACATACCACCACAAAAGACCGAACTTGGACGGAATCACGAAGGACGAGAAAAAAAGAAGAAAAAAGGCTCAGTTATATAGTTCAAGTACATATATCTGACCCCCGCGCCGAACGAGGGACTCCTTACCAGTAAAGAGGTGGATCCATGGGCTATATCTAGGAGCTGCGCACCGAGGCGCATACAGAGCTTCTTGGTACTGCATCTTGATTCTCTATAGTGTACGATACTACTACGATTCTGTATTTTGTTCGGAGTTAGAGTCTGGGTCTGTTTGCGTGGTATAGCGGCAGCCACAGATTGTACAGAGCAGGAAACCTAAAAAAAAAGATCTCGCACACATTTACTGAAAAGGTTGAGTTGACATTACCGCTTATGGCTCTGACTCCGTGACGAACGGAAAACACTCCAGTCTAGATGTAGCATACAACATCGAATATCCTGAAGCTGCTCACGGAAGCGCATGCAGAGCTTCTCGGTACTGCGTCGCCCTTGGGTAACTGTGTGAGATTTTGCAACAGAAACACTGGAATGAACAAGAAGAAAAACATTGCGACCAAATCATCTCTGATCCCCGTGGCGAACGAGGCACTCCGATGGAACGTATTGACCGCAAACCTGCAATATCCAGGAGCTGCGCACCCACGCGCATACAACTCTTCCTGGTACACGCACGACGCGCCTAGAATTATCAGCTAATGTCGCAAATCGAGTAGAGCGAGTAACTTGAACAATCGAACTTGAATGGAAAAAGATCCAGAAGCTCGTCCTGTATAGACCTTACCCTGCGACGAACGAGGGCTCCTGCGGAGGAATATTTAGCAGCTGCGCCGGCTGAAAGCGCATAGAGATCTGTCACGCGGTTGTTTCGCCCGCGATATGCATGCACGTTTTCAAACAACTTGAAGATAAGATAAGATCCAATTAACGACTTAGAGTCTGACTCGTCTGAAACCAGATGTACGGCAGCAAACAAGCCACAATGGTAAGTTACAAAAAGTTCAGCACTTGTTCACGACGACCTGAGGCCCTGACGAACGGGCAACCTAGTTGAGTCCGAGTCCTGTATCGGGCTGGTATATTCAGGAATGGCGCAAGGACGCGCAGACAGAGCTTCTAGCACTGTATCTCCGTTTACATGTGTAAGACTGCCAGTGTAATTCGAGTCTCGGCTAAATATACGAGTAAACGCGAAATGCTGCGACATTCATGAGCGGCGCACCAACACATGCATATCGTTTTGGTACTTGGGTAAGATCGTATGTTGAGGGTCTCCGGACAATGAAACCTTCCTACATTATTAATATTATTGCATGTAATGATTAGCTAGACTGCCAGTGGGACCCGGGCAGACCGCGGAATAAAAACACCGTGCCATCTCACTTATAGACCTCACCCCGGGACGAACGAGGCACTCCGTGTCCAACTGCGCATATCAAGAGATATATGGAGGAGCTGCGCCGGCTCAACTTTCAAGGCGCCTAGAGATCTTTGAAGGGGACGTTGTTCTCCCGCCATATGCAGGTTTTCAAGCAAGATAAGATAAGACGAGCGATTAACCGACACTTCGGAGAATTTCGGCCAAATCAACATCGGCTCGGGGTTGGCATTCCGATGGGACACAGCCGAATAGCCGAAAATCCGATCGTGACTCCCGTGAGAACCCTTACATAAGGGCCCACAACTCTGCTCCTGTTTCTTCCTTCGCCCCCACCCGGAATCGATTGTCCAGCATGACCAGCCACCAACGCCGCGCCTTCGACGTCGCCCAGAAACTCATCATCCTCGTTGCGGGGACCCTTGGTGTCCTGTCCTCCGCCATTGCACTCACCGACAACTCGATGGACGAATTCATCACCATCCCAGCAATGTCCCTTTCCCGCGACGGGTTGTTCGAACTCACAGCGGTCGTCTTCGCTGGATTCTGGTTCCTCGTTGCATTTACCGTGCGTACGTTCCTCCGCCTGCATCGCTCAGAGGCGAATTCGACTCAATACCATGCTGCGATTCCTCGCGATGTGGAAACCGGCGGTCCAATGGAAAACGAGAAGCCCGTCTTGCCCTCACCCGGCTGCCCACCGTTCACCTACTCCCCTCCGCTTCCTCCCACCGACAACACCATCACTGGCACATGCATCGCCTGTGATATGACCTTCACCTCTGCCGACCAACTGACGGCCCACACGGCCGCTTCCCACTCAGGCTGGAGACCGTCGCTGCCGTCGCCATACAAATGCATCGACTGTCCAGCCACCCGACACTCATACATGTACGCTTGCTTTTACTCGATTCAACCTAGGTTGGGAAAAACTCTGGTTCGTAGGCAAAGCGGCATTCACATTAAACCCCTGCCCAGATGGTCTAGATCTGCAATGCAACCCCTCACTCATCCGAAAGCTCCAGCACAAGCCCCGGCTCCGTCCCCGTGGACGGCGCGAGGCCCCCCGGCACGAAGGCCTGGCGCACGAACGCGCCCACTGCCGGCACCTCGGGCACGAGGGCGGGCGGGTAATTCGTTGCAGCGGTTGCGTCGACCGGCGTGGACTGGTTCCCGAGGAAGGCCCAGCCGTAGCTGACGAATTCTGTGGTGACCCACTGGAACATCTGTGTTGGGGGCGGGGGCGTGGAGATGGATCCCAGAGAGGAAGGAAGGGGTGGGTACACGCAGGGCTGGAGCGATAGGGTGATGTTTGCGCCCGTGAGTGCGGAGGCGGTGAGGCAGAGGGCGGTGCTATCCGGCATGGAGATGGAGGCAGTCTGGACCATCGGGCTGCGCATCAATCAGCACTCGGAGCACAGCGCGGTGGCAGAGGCGTACCCGAAACTGGTCTCCTCATCGGGGGACGTATGACGCTCGAAACGGGGAAAAATTAAAATCCCCCCCACACTTGTCAATTTCGACAGTTCCGCTACTTTATCGATGATTTTCGCCAATGCCGCCACTATATTACGACAGTTTGTCAAAAGTAGCGGCAACACATTGCCGCAACTTTTCGCGCGCTGCCGCAACTTTTTTGTGCCGCAACTTTTTTCTTCGCCGCAACTTTTTGTTCATGCCGCAACTTTTTTTGTCATGCCGCAACTTTTTGTCATACCGCGACTTCCTCTTTCGCCGCAACTTTTTTTGTCATGCCGCGACTTTTTGTCATACCGCGACTTTCTTCCGCCGCCACTTTTTTTTTCCCGCCGCCACTCTTTCACGGTCACGATGTTTTCCCCTTTTACTTCCTCTGGCACGTCGCAAAATGCCACAGGTTTGTGCACATGTTCTAAGACTCTTGAACGACGGAGCACCAAGCTTTACTATTAGCAGAGGTTAGACTACTGAGCTAGCTGTATGTACAGACTGTTGATATGTATGTGCAAAGAGAACTATGTAAAGTAGTTAAAATGAAGGTGTACGTATAGTAGAGAGACCGTGAACCCAAAAGGAACGAATGGAGACTGACGATGGAAGGAGTGAGAGACGAGTTGGACAGGGTATATAGCATCAGCATATCTGAGCTAGTAGCCAGTCCACGCATTATAACGCGAGGGCGGAACGACAAGAGCCGCTTTCGGCGGGGAGTGCGGTTGGCGCACGACGGTGGAGGTACGGGATGAGCGGCGGGGCGGCGGCGTGCGGCCCGTAAACGACTCCGCTGGTCCTGCTGCAGGGTCGAAAGAGAAGGAGGAACCTGGGGCAATGAGATGCGGGGATATGCTCCGGATTGAGGCCATGTCGGAATTGTCAGCATCGGGAGAGCCGGAACGGGACCGTTTATGGTCGACGGAGACGACCGAAAGAGCGCGTTTACGACCTGCAGTCATGGTTAGATCCGACGAAGATAGCAACGAGAAAGACTAACCTCTAACAGGACCAAGCCGTGGAGTGGGTGGCAAGTCATCGTCGTCGTCAGCTTAAGACGGTCAGCTACCAAGCCAGTGGAGTGATAATCCCGCACCACAAGAGACCAGCTTGTCCTCCTTCTCGACTTTCACCACCACCTCATGACCCTCCAGCTCGCTCTCCGTTTCCTCTCCCTCCTCAGAGCCCGACGACGACGAATCGATAACAAACTTCTTCGATGACGGACGGCGCGACGTGCGCTTGGGAGCTTGTTCCTCGAGCTCGGAGTCTGAGTTGATATGCTCGCCAGCCTTGAGCCTCTTGAGTGCGCCGGCCAAGTTATGTACGACGGAGGAGGGGATCCTGCGCCGCAAAACTGTGCAAAGTCAGTAAGAAGGAAAACAAGACGGAAGCCTTACCCAAGTACAGGTGGCTCGTCTCCGTTGCCTTCTTTGTGCCATGGCTGCACCGTTTAAGCTCTGCGCCGTTGAGGACATAGACACTGCTGAGGCGGCGATTCGACTTGTTCGCCAGCCCGTAGTGAGGCTCGATCGAATCCGGGTCCCGGGCATCCAGGAACTCGAATAACGGGGAGCCAGCGTCCGCGAAGAACTGACGCACGCGTTCGTCGAGGTAAGCAGGGTCAATCTTGTCATAGTCGAGTCGAAAGAGATGGGGCAGAGTAGAGACGACAGCAAGGCCCCGTTTGACAGCAAGGTTAGACTCGCCATCCTCGGGAGCCTTGCCGCCGATGGGAGGATTGGCCTTTGGCTTGCGCAGCTCAGCGGGCGACGGGCGGACCTGACCTTCCTCCTGCGCTCGTTAGCAGCGAGTCAGTGTCATAAGAAGCACGGCGTACATTGAGACCATAGGGTACCATCTCGATGGTGCGGATGTCGAGGACCATTGCGGCGGGCTAGAAGAAAATGAATACGGGCAACAATGACGCGACGATCACACACCTTTTTCTTGGTGGAGCCCGAGCTTGTACGAGGCGCGGCGGGCTTGGGACGAAGCCCTGCATTTGTCTCCTTCTCAGCCTCGGCATCGGTCGCCTTTGTTGCCTGCGCCCGGTTGTGCCACGTTGTCACCAAGGTCTTCATGTCGACGACCTTGTGGTACTTGGCCCTGTGGCTACAGCCCGAGCAACGCTTGTCGTCCCCGGGATTGGCAGTGCATACGCAGCCATCCTTCCTGCAGCGCCAGGCGGACATGCGAGGCGGAGAGCGAGGGAGAGCGTGAGCGAGGGAGAGAGGACGAAAAAAAAAACACGTAATTCTGATCCGGTTGGGCGTCTGGTTCAGTCTGCATCAAAATTGAGAGCAGGTGAATTAAGAGTGCCGCCGTTCGACGGGGCTTTGACGCTAAGGGCTATAAATTGGCACAGAGATAATAGATGGTATACTATTCCGACTGGCGTGCTCACAATTCTCGCCGCATCTCTCGTTTGACCGTACTGTGAACTTTCGGCACTTACTGATCATTCCGTCAACCGTAGGGCTCCAACCATTTAGTTTCCGTGTAGTACCGAGGTCAAACTACACATAAATGGTTCAAAAACTGTTTATAAACGTTTATAACCGTTTTTACACGGTTTCGGGGCTGCCGGAAAAGAAGAGGCATTTTGAGGATACAAACAAAGAAGGACTACGCGAAGAGGAAGCCCGCCTTAATCCACGACTTTGTCAACATCGCCTCCATGATCGTGTCCGCCTTCATCGAACCCCGCACGTCGTGACAAAGGTGCCGCGAGCTGGAAAAGAGTCGCTCGACGGCGACACTCGTGCCCGGAATCGCGAGGAAATCGCGCGCCATTAGCGAAACAACGGGGAAGTGATGTCCAAATTCCTGGATGACATGAGTTGCAGTTCGAAAACAAAGTCCAAAACATACCTTCCACCAAGAAAGTGGCTTCTTCATCTCGCCACGGCCATACAGACGGAACGCCGAAAAGAAACGCTCGACCTCATTTGTATCCCCGACCGGCGCAGGCATCTCGATGTCGTTGAACGCACAGATGCGATCCAGAATCGATTGAGAGGTGCCCTGACTTGGGGCGGGCTCCGGAGGCTTCGATCGGGCCTGCTGAGCATCATAGCGCGTCTTGTACGACTCGAAGACGTGACGGAAGAGGATCTTGGCTTTCCGCTCGCGCTCACCTTCCTGCGGAGCGGCCGTCTCCTGAACTGGTGCAGGAGCAAGAGCAGGGGCGGGCTGGGCAGCGGCGGCATCTTTGCGATCCATCTTGGCGAGCCAGGCGGGACCAAGCGATGGGTGAAGGACTGTGAAAGGAATCAAACCGACTTCAGGAAACTAAAACAAGAGACGTACGCGTTGCAATGGTGTTGAACTGAGATTTTTGTGCGAGATCATAGTACTGTTTGAGTTTCCCCAATCCGGCGGTGGCAGCGGTGCGGAGGGTGTAAGGCAGATCGGGGTTGTCCCGACAAGTGTTGAGATGGTCTAACATCTCCTCGAACATCGGCAGTACCCAGGGCAGCGTTGGCGTCGAGGAGTGCGACATCTGAAGGGTGACATCGGTGAATGCCTACGACGGAGATGAATCAGCTTGCATGAAGAACATCAGAAGCCTACCTCCAGCATCTTGCCCAACGCCTTGAGCGTCTTCCATTCGTCAGCGCTGAGGAGCAAGGGACGTAGCTCCGGTCGCTCGAAGACCCATCGTTCCATTGCCTGGAGGATATCAGCCGAAGCATCCCGCAGATAGAGAGAGAACACGTACCTTCTGGAGAAGCTCGCCCCGCGCAATGCTGATCTGCATGTAGTTCCACCGATGCTTCACGTCGCAGATTGGCATTAGCGACGCAATCGGACGACCCGCGGTCCCCTTCTTCGTGATGTGAATTTTATCGCCATATTCAGCTGCTGCAATACGGCGGAAGCGACTGCGGCGTTGGGGCGAAGAGCAAATCTTGATGCAGGTGAGGCGGAACTTTGAGAATGTCAGCTTCCATCGCTTCCTGAAGTCGAGCGTACCTTTTGCACCGTGCTGAGACCTGCCAACTCGTCCTTCCTCGCATTCAGGACATCTACCTCGGCATCCTCCTCGTCGACGTCCGTCTCTCTCGGCTCCTGCATCTCCTCCGACTCCATTGCCTTCAAATCCTCATCCTTCTCCGGATCATAGTGGGTCGGGAGCTCTTTAGTATCTAAGTAACTATCGACGCCCGTGTCCGGATCCTCGGCTTCCGCCAACGCCGAGAGCATTTTCTGCACCACCAGGTTGACGATGTGATCGAGACACCGAATCTGTGAGTTGTCGGGGCTGAATTGGTAACCAAATTTCGTTTGAAGGATCCTTGACAGTGCACGGCAGAGAACATCGTTGACGGAGGCATTGTCCAAAGTGACTGCGGACATGTAAAGTACAAAGTCAGTATATATTCGAAGACGGACGGAGGACTCATCTTCTCGACGATTCCGAGCTCCGCCATCCGCTGAGCCATTCCAGCAGCTGCATACTCGCCAGTGTGCTCCTTGTCCTGGATGCATTGGAACCCAATGACGCGCTCGATGAGTTCCCAGTCGAGGGAGATATAGGACGCGATTGTCCCAGAAAACGTGAACGCCATCGAGCGCGTAGTCCAGGTGTCTTCCGAGAGTGCGATGAGCGAGTCGACAAGCTGGGAGGTATTAGTCTGCGGAGAACTTGAATCACGAATTGAAACACACCTTCAGATCGCGTTTGAGGGCGTCGTACATGTCGATATACATCCTCGCGAGCGTATTGCGAACGGTGGTATCGCTGGGCAGTTTGAAACGTGTCTGCATGTACGCGAAGAGTCGCCTGATGCCCAGCGTCTCGCCCGTGGTCCAGGGAAGGTCACACTCGACCAGCCACGCAGCAAACATCTTCAGAAAACCCGCCTGAGTCGGATTGACGCCCGGATTGAGTATGCCCCGGAGCAGGAACTCCTCCATGAGCTTCGCAGACGCGGCGGTCTCTCCCCGCAGCTCTCCTGGCGCAGGAGCACCCGGGATTTCGGTGTTCAAGCCGCCGTGCTTTCGCATGTGCGTCGCGAGGTTTCCGAGCTGGGGTTGCTGAGGTTCGTCGCTGAAGGCCATCTTTTTCGATACAGTGCGTGCAAAGGTGACGGAGCTGTCAAGGCGTTCAATGGAAGATCACACACGGAAGGACAACACACCTCTTGCAGTGTAGGCACCGAAACTCCCATCGTTTCTCGCTGTTGACGGTGACGGCCACAGGCAGCGCAAAATGATCGCGCGACTTGCTCTTGGGGCCTCTCTTGCCGGATCGGAGCGGATCGATCTCGGTTTCTTCCTCCGACGTAGCGAGGTCGATAACCGAAATATCAGGGACCTTGGAAGAGGACCCCTCGGTGTTGTTCTGTATATGTATCAGCCCTCATGAATTCAGGCTGCGTACATAAGACGAACCTTCTTCCTCCGCTTCCTTGGCTTTTTCTTCTCAGGCAGCTTCCCGTCGATAACTATGGCCTTGCGCTTCTTGCCCTGGTCCAGGGTCAGTCGGGGTAGCAATGAAAGAGAAAGAGTGCTCACCTGAGTCGTACCTGGCTCAGGAACCTCGAGGTCATCGTCGTCTTCCTCCTCAGATAGACGCCGTTGCCGTCCCATCTCGAAATCTGAGTCGTCGTCCTCCTCGTCGTTGTCGTCGTTGTCGCTGAGACGGTGGGGGTCTCCGGAGGTGCCCTTGGCGCTCTTCTTTTGGGGGACAAAAGCAGCATTGAAAATGTCTGTGTTGCGTGTTCAGCATACGAAGACGCAGATGCAGACGAGATCCGTATACACACCACCAGCCTTTTCCTTCCAGCCTGACGGGAAGAATTTCCCACCCGCAGATGAAGCAACACCGCCGGACCCGGACGCCTTCGGCTTCGCCTTGGGTTTCGCTACTGGCTTCGCCGTCGTAGCGCTAAGATCACCACCCGACTGAGCACTGTGACTGGTTAGCACCTTAATGAGGGATGAGAGGATGGAAAGCACCATAAGAACTCGAGCTCTGTGGCTAGACGTTGGACCTTGAGGAGCACAATGTCGATGGCGATGTCTGCAGAGTCCCAGCGGATCGATTTGAGATACTTGGCGACACATCCGAGGCCGTACTCGCCCCTACGAATGTTGGCCAGTCGGCCGTGCTCGTTGCGACAGTCCTCGCCGTAGAGTATGTCGAAACGGCGATTGAGGTTGGTGGCGACGGTGTCGTCTGGGGCTTTGACGGTCGTGATCACTCGGTGGATATCGTCGTCTTCTGCTGCCTCCGGAATTGTAGGCGGGAGTCGCTTCGACAAGAGGCCAATCTTTTTGACGAGATCTTGCAGAGGCTGGGCTGTGAAGTGGGAGATTCAGTACCGATGAAGGGGAAAGGTCTCGGAGAGCGCGCACCAGCGATTATCCTCTCGTGTGCAACGCTGGGCGCCTCGCCATTGTCTTTGCCGGCAACCCGAGCGGTCGGTACTCGCTGGCGCTTTCCGATGGATTCCATGGGTTATAGGGGAGGATTGCTCGCGTATTTAAGGGCGGAGACGTCGACGCCTACGTAGGCATGACGTAGGTACACGTTAGAGGACCGCGCGTCGCAAGCTGGACAAGAGCGACTCTCCGCATGTTTTGGTCAGGAGCAAAAGTCATCAGTGATCACATTCCCAATTAGGATGCCCGGACTCACCCGCCACTTGGTCGCAAAATCGTTCGTTCCTCACAGAAAATGGGAGAAACAACCATGTAAACCGTGTATTTATAAACTATTTACCGTTTACAGGGTCCCACAAACTAAATAGAAAAAAACACGGTTAAAACCGTGTATAAAGTGTTTCAAACGGAAATGGTTGGAGCCCTAGTCAACCGCAACTTTCTGTAGTGTCTGAAATCCTGACTCTTTTCTTTTCTTTTCCTACTCATACCCTAATTCTTGTAACTGCATCGTTGTGTCTAGCGCCTGGGCCCATTTAACCGCACGAACCCACCAAATCTCGCCGGGTAGTTTTATCAACACCGTCTTCTTCCCAACCTTCAGCTTCTCCAACTGACTGTAGTCGTCCTGACCCCACTCCTCCGGTGCGACGCCAAACCCTACTGGGATGAGATTGGCCTCAGCCGCGTCTCGGAGAATATTTTGAAAGCATTGTTGGCCGATTTCTGTTTGGAATGGGGCGACAGCGCGTGGGGTTTCGATGGCGTCGTGACGGATTTCGGGCTGTTGATCGGCCTCCAGCTGTGTATCCAGCTCTATGCCTTCGGAGGATCAGCTGGAGACAACGAACACAATATAAAACGGACCAGAGAGGTTGGGATACTGTGCAAGGAGGTCCGGGTGGACGCGATGAACATCATCAGCATACATACCCTCCCTGGTTCTCCCTAGGAAGCGTGCATCCTAGAAGTACAGCTGAGTGGTGGAAAAATAGATAGCTCATCGCGGCGCTGACCTCCGGAGAGAGGTCCTGGCGGGTGCTCATCGGGTGAAGGTTCCACTCCTCTTGAAAGATGGCAAGGTCGTCGTTGATGCAATCCAGAAAGAGGTAGTGGATGAGCCAAAGGTGATGCTGATTCTCCACGTCGAGTTTGTGCAAGCGCTCAAGGCGGGCCAGAAATGCGCGCCATGGCCGTACCACCTGGGAACCTACCTCCACCCAGAAGCGCTCGATTGGTGTGTTTCGAGTTGACCTAAAAGCAGAGATCTGAACATGTAAAAATGACTGAAACTATACTCACAATCCCCATGTGAATGAGCCGCGCTTTGGCCCATGATGCTTTATCATCCACACGGACACCTTCACGTTTTCACCTCCGCGATCGCCTCGTATACGGGATGGGACACCGTGCTTTCGCACAGCCTCGAGAAAAACCTCGAGGACGGTCGTGGACTTGTTATTCGAATTTGCATGAATTCCGGTGCACTTGAATTTTTGAACATGAGATGTGGATGTGACGCAGAAGAGGTTCGCTCACCACACGATCATATCCGTCAATGAATCCGTGAATCACAATCCCCCATAGAATGAGTTTGTGGTGCCCGTCAAGGTGCCATTTGGCGTTCGGCCGGGGAGATATATATTCGCGGTGTGTGATTCTCTGTCGGCGGCGCAGCGCCTGGCCGAGAGCATCTACCCTGCGAAGCGAGCCCCGTACGCGATCCTTCTGGATCTTGATCCCTCGTCTCCTCAGATGCCCAATGAGATAGCGGAGGCCAGATGCCGGCTTATCCTGTTTGAACTCGCGAGTAATATCGTCAAGCTGCTCATCGGAAAGCTCAGCAAAACGATGATAGAGTCCGTGGTACTGGAGGGCTGATCGAAGGGTCTTGCGGTCGATCTTGAGGTGTTCTGAGAGTGTTTGGAGACTGATGTTGCGGTGATGTGATACGGCGTCAGCAAGCCAGTCTCGGTCGATGATTTTACGCGGACGCCCACGCTGTCCGGTATGCATAACCATGACGGGGCTGAAGAAGTACAGCTGCGACCGTTCTCTGTACATCCAAATCAGCCACATATAAATCCTTTGACTGAATACGCACCGGCGACTTGCGATTCCCCATGTTCGCTTAAGATCTGCGACCATCGCGCCAAAGGCATTGCCGATCTCGAGTGTCCACGGGTCGTTATCCACCTCCTCCACCAACGCTTGCACTATCGGTATGACATGCTGGAGGATATGGCTGGAATGGAATTGGAGGCGAAGCGGATCAGGCGCATCTTGGGCCAGTACATCAGCGGCGCGGTCATAGGCGCCTTTGATATCATCGTATGCCTGCGTGGTCGCCTGTGGCCACGGTGTTGGCGACGGCGGTAGTGGTGGAAAGTCGGGACGGTTCATGGCAGTGGGTAAGACGGAGAATGAAGATCTGATAAGCGTGCCCACGTGGATTCTGGATCCGTCCGATCCGATTGCCGCCAGCCATGCGTTGTCCGCATGTTAGTTGCCATTTATTTCGCTGCAGCCGTGTCGAATATCCGTTGCCCGCCCATTCAGTATGCCCCCTGGCACGGAAGAAGCGTGCATTTGCAAGAAGCCCGAGCGACAGCTTCCTCCCATCCACACATGGACCAACCATCCCGACTTCTACTTCGCTGATACTTCATTTGTTAAACTTTTCTTTTTGGTATGTTCTACGGCCTCCAGCGGGTATGGCGCTAACACATATTTCCAGCTTGTTGCTCCTGATGGTGCATCAGCTCTTCGCTACTGCCTCCCGACCGACAGCCTTGCCCTTCGATCATCGTTCTTCGCCGACATGTTCACACTCCCCCACACCGGAGGCTCCGTTGAGGGAAAGACCGACGGGAATCCTATAACGCTGCCGCATACTATCTCTCGGGAGATCTTGGATGCTTTACTCACCTATATTCTCTGGGGCCCGAGGTGCGTTATGTGTATGCATATGGACCTGTAATACCGACACCGTCTGCTGTTAGCAAATTCCCCCGAACTCGCGCATTCCTGATGCAACTCATGGAAGCCAGTGACTTTTTCGGAGTCCCGGATGGTATCGACTATGCCAAGAACGAATTCGACCGGCGTGCAAAAACCCCCAACCTTCCTCTTGCGGAATGGCTTGACGGCCCCAACCAGTTCTATCTCGCACGTCGTTTCCATCTTGATTCTTGGATTGCTCCTGCATTTCGGCGTCTCTTGATCATGTCCTGGATGTTCATCCAACCCTCGAAGATTGAACTCATCGGAGAGGACACCGTGGCCCTGGTTCTCCGAACGCTCGCCAAACTCAAGGAGTTGCGCGACAACGTGGCCTTCAATGCACCGCAGTACAAGGAGGCGGACACGTGCGAGCGCCGGGCACGCTGCGAGAGCTCATGGGCATCGACCTGGGAGCATACCGTGGCTCGTTTGATCCACCATCCTGACGAGCCCATTGCCCTCGCCCGGCTTCCCGCCGCCCTTCGCAACGCAGCTCTCGGTAATATGTGCTCACAATGCAAGGCAAAAACGATTGATGCCGCTGAGGCGCATAATCTGTTTAGCGAGGAGCAGGGCATCATCGACGCTGCAGTGAGTTCTGTGAGCGCCATGTTTGTGACGCAGAAGGCCAGCGGGAGTGGTGATACTAGCATGGAGGGATTAACGGGCAGTTGAACACGTTCTGTAGACTGTACCACAGTAAAGCCAAGCAGCTGTGAATGACTTCAGTTCCCATTATGGTTGGCATCGCAGTTGAGACACAAGGTCGCTTGCGGAAAAAAAAAAAAGTGGCGGCGGAAAAAAAAGTGGGGGCATGACAAAAAGTTGCGGCGAAAAAAAAGTTGCGGCGAAAGAGGAAGTCGCGGTATGACAAAAAGTTGCGGCATGACAAAAAAGTTGCGGCATGAACAAAAAGTTGCGGCGAAGAAAAAAGTTGCGGCACAAAAAAGTTGCGGCAGCGCGCGAAAAGTTGCAGCAATGTGTTGCCGCTACTTTTGACAAACTGTCGTAATATAGTGGCGGCATTGGCGAAAATCATCGATAAAGTAGCGGAACTGTCGAAATTGACAAGTGTGGGGGGGATTTTAATTTTTCCCCGTTTCGAGCGCCATAGGGACGCGCCGCAGATGTACGCGTTGAATGCGAAAAAGTCCACATTGAACCCCGCGTTGAGGGCGATCACGCTGAGGATCGGGTTCCCCTCGGCGTCGAAGGGACCGCTAGGGCTGAACCCGAGCACGGTGCCGCCTGAGCCGGCTTGTGCACCCCACTGCAGTTCCTGTATGAAAAAATCGCACTCGATATTCGGGCGTACTACCATGAACTGACTGGGGTGGACTCACTGCGCGGCCGTTGTCGCCACACTGGAAGGCGTTCGCTGTCGAGAGGCACAGGAAGGCAGAGAGGAGGAGTTTGCGGAACGACGGCATTGGGGGTGGGGTAGGGGATCTTTACTGGTGCAAACTCGGGTATTTATACCCAGCGTCCGTTGCCAGCACTATTTCACTTCCAGCCAACCCCGACCTGCAGATTTGCCTGAGTGCTAGCGCGGGTTCGATTCACATGTATTTCTCACTATAAATAGAAGCCTGCGTAGTTTGCTGTTCCTAAGTATTTTCAGGGCTGGGTAAGTATTGAATGGCTCTGTAATTTACAACTTACCAAATATTTTACGTGTACTTTACTCTTCTTATACAGAAACCCTCATCCCGGATGTATATTCTCACAAGCCCACCAACC
This sequence comes from Mycena amicta, assembly GCA_029282125.1. Classification (NCBI taxonomy): domain Eukaryota; kingdom Fungi; phylum Basidiomycota; class Agaricomycetes; order Agaricales; family Mycenaceae; genus Mycena; species Mycena amicta. The sequence goes on from JARIHP010000080.1 coordinate 111,459, forward strand.
TTCGCTTTCGCAGGCACTGTCCGTCCGGCATGCGGGACGAGAGGGGCTCCTTGATCCGTTACCACCGCCTTTCCCACGCCGGCTCACTGCAAGGATGGTGGTCGGAGAGGGGCCAGTGTTGGAATCAATAGAGCAATCCAGTATTCCGTTGCAAACGTGCAGTGAATTTCAGGCTTTCGTATCTACACAACATATATGCTGTTGTCTGGATTATTTAAGGTACCGTCATACAGGAACAAGGAACAAGGAACAAGGGTGTGGGAGGGCGGGGATCTGGTAACTAAGTTGCAAAGATCCCCATCGACACCGCGACCGAGCTGTGTCGCGTGCGTGTCCGTCTGCGCTCGGCTCATGGCCGTGTTGGCAAATATTCGTGAAGGACCGCCGGACCGGACCGGGCTCGCCTCGATCTCAGGAGAGCTCGAGGCATACTGATAATTGAACAGAAGAGCATGCAACGCCAGCGCCAACCACCAATCCGAGGAGAGCGACAACTCGAACGGTGATGATGGTACAGCTTGTTTTCTGTTCAACCTTTTCGTCTCTAACCGATATCCGTAGAGGAGGAAGCGGACGCAGAAGCGAAATGCGAGTCGACGTCCACACCCATCGTCTCGTCGAACCGGAAGGTCACAGAGGATAATGCTGGAGTGAATACGCAGTAACAGCAGAAGTGATTGTGACTGTAGAAGTTACGATAAACGAACGACGATTTGTATGCTTTTCCCGAATTATGCGACCGTGTTTGCCATCCAGTCTTCTGTGTTGGACCGGTAAATATTCTGGGTAAGTAGCTGCTGGACGGGATTCGAAGACCACTAGCACGAACCAAAGAAAAAAACACTTCTTCAAGTTGAAGATGCCATAGACCTGAGCCCGTGACGAACGAGAGACTCCAGCCGCAATATGAGAGGAACATAGCATATCCAGGAGTTGCGAACCGATGCGCATACAGATCTTCCATGTACCGGTGCGTGCTTCGTAGTCACTTGGCAGACGCGGGTTCCGATAGCACGAACCAAGGGCGAAAAAAAAGCCATGACGTTACGACATATACCTGTACGTAACCCGTAGCGAACGAGAGACTCCAGCCAAATATGAGAGGAACCGCTGGCACAGCATATCCAGGAGCTGCGCACCAATGCGCATACGGATCTTCCAGGTAGCGGTGCGTCCTTCGTAGTGACTGGGAGACGCGGGTTCCCGGCCGACACGCACAAGATTTTGAGCATCCCGCATCGGAGACTGTCGTTAGCCGCTGGACACTACCGAGATCGATGGCATCGATATGGACGTACGTCGAATGGACCTGGTCTGGCCTGGCTGTGCCCAGGGTCGGTTCATGACCCCGGGGCACGAACGACTCTGGCGAAGATTTTGTGCCCTAGTACGCGGTAAACGCCGAAGTTCTTCGCGGAACACGACGGGAAAGAAGTTCAGGCGGCCATGCTGCAGTGCCGCTGCCAGCCTTGAGGTAATCCCCCAAAACAAGCTTGGAACGCGAATATCTCGCTTGTTTGTTCGCAGATGAACATTCTTTTTCTGCTAGTCGTGTAGCGGTTATAGAGACGACTCCTTGCATATGATTTTCTTCACGGGGCGTTGAAAATCGGTTGAAATACAGGCGGCGAACATCGAGGCATGTGCAGAAATGCGTTACGTAGCTTACGTTACCATCCGCTCGGCGGATGGTGAGTCATCGTGCGACTCCGCTTTCTTGCTCTGACTCGCTGTTGCGCCACTCACTGCATGCACCCTTAAAACCCCGCTCTGGCAGAATTCTCTAGCCCCTCGCCCCAAGCATGCTTAGCCGTGCCTTCAAGGACGTCGTTCTGACGCTCATCTTCCTCATCGCATCGATTGTCGGTGCCAGCGTCCTGGCCTCTCCCGTCACGTTGAATATCTTTGGCTTGGATCGGAATCACAGCCGCGAATGCAAGCTGTCTCTCTCGTACGACGGGTTGCCCAAAATGCCAGCAGTTGTCCTCGCGGGATTCTGCTTCCTCGTCGCGTTCGTCGCGCGTTTCTTGCGCCTGTGGGTCACAGCGGAGACTCCTCCCAGTCCGGAGAACGGCAGCATAGCCAAGGACGACAACGCTGCCGCTCCCAACGGCGTACGCATCCCATTAGCCTTCCCCGCTCCGGCTCCTATTCAGCTCGCATGTGTCGACTGCCCCGCCGTCTTCGGGGACAAGGGCGCGCTGGCCGAACATCTAGAGAAGGTGCACTGGAGGATCGCGTGGGAAGACCCTCCCTCCTTCGACGATGAACCTATGGAATGCGAGGAGCCTGGATGTGGAATTTGGTTCTTGGAGAGTGAATTGGAGGATCAGTTGCGTCGACCCATCTATTCACTGTCTAATTTCTGGCCAACCTTCACTCACAGCGACCTGCACGTCCACGGCATATCGCCCAACATGCGAGCGAACTCCAACCAGAATTCCAACATCGGCGATAATTTCGAGGACCCGAACCATCCTCCCTTGTTTTCGCGTGGCCTTGCCGGCTACGACTCCAACCATTCCCATTACGACTCCGACGACTCCGATCCCCGATGGTAAGGCTTTATGTTCATCTCCAACGTTGTGTCTCCTACCGATATCCGTCAGGGGTTGAAGGAGCTGAGGCGAAACCGGAGTCAAGATTCACTCCGTCCGCGGTGCCGATTCGATCACGAAGGTCCAAGAAAAATGCCGGGGGTGAACGCGCAAAAATGCATATTACAGCATCTTGTTTGAACTCGGTGAGCGCACTGAGAGTCCACGCTATATACAACCACGCTTTTGTCTATAGTTTTTACCTTATCTTGAATTACCGTTTTTTGCCGGCAAGAATACCAATCATCAGGTTGAGTGAGTAAACAGCGGCAAGCGGCGAACCGGAAAAAAAAAAGGAAACGAGATCCAACATTTGAAGGACCTAAACCCGGGACGAACGAGGAACTCCATCGAGATAGAGGTGTCACTTTTTAACTTGCCAAATTAACTTGCACTGCAGCAAATTAACTTGGGTAACTTGTACTTGCGTTTTGGGCGTGCAAGTTAAATTGTTCGCTTGCAAGCGAACATTTTCCCATGCCAAGTCAATTATGTCACTTGCACAAGTTAACTTGTGCCCTCTAACTTGACGACATTCCCGACGTCTGAGGCCCTCCAAACGACTTATTAGCTGTGAACATACTACCTCTGAGCCCGCCAATGTGTTAATCTGTCACTGAACTCGCAGTAAACTGGTTCAACGTCACTCTCAGGCTTCCAACTGAACTGATCTCCACCATGGTTCGACCGTTGAACTCACAGTTGGCGAATTTAGGATCAGACGAGTACCGACTGGCCTTAGGTACGTCTCTATGCCTTTGGGCTGGTACTCCAGAGCCCGTGACCAACAGGGGATTGCCCCGGATGGGGCTAGCACTGGCGCGACCCGCCGTTCGCTTCAAACGCGTCCACTACATACTACTACTCACTTAGTGCCCATGATGGGCATCGTATTCGAAGTCCGCCAGTCCAGTTACGATCAATTCAACCTCAGGCTCGAGAGACCACTAAACCGCGGCGACGGCGGAACGCGAGGGTGCCCGACTCAAGCTCAGAGTCCAGCAATTTTGAAGAGCAGGATATCAAGTGAGCGCAAACAGATGCTGAGGGTGAGGAGAAGCATGAGCAGAGGGCTCCTCGGCAGAGTGGGAGAATCGCGAAGGCGGCGGCAGCCCAGCGCGGCAAGTGGATCAAGTTTTTTTTTTTTCAGTACAAGTTAAATGTTGAACTTGGATGGAAGAAATTCACTTGGACAACTTAACTTGAACAAGTTAACTTGCGACTTGTATGAGGTTATTTATCATTGTTTAATCTGAATCCCAAGGCTGAAACCGAACTGTTCAAAACTGAATCCGTGTCATGGTGCCATAACCGAATGATCAAACCCAAATCTGTTTGACCGAAACCGAAATTTTTAGCCTCTGCCGAGCTGTGTCCGCAACAGGAAACCGGCCATCTGGTACATCACGATAGCATCAACGGCCGGCCGAGGACGCCGCATGGCCGCCATATTTCTATTATCTGCCCAAATGGCCAAATATGGCTAGATCTTGGCCAAGATCAACAAACTGCAATTCTGGGTACAATTTTGCCTATTTTTCATCAATCCGCCTACTCAAGACTTGCCTCACCTTGTCGCTGTTAATGTTTGATTATCAATGTGCGCGAGCGACCTGGGAGCATGGAAGAATATCAAGATAATGTTCCTAGGAGGTTTATGGTGGAAAACAGACTTGTACAACACTTCATTATGCCCTCAACGGACGACTCAATGGCGGCACGAGACATATGTTGGTTTCTGTGACTTTACTTGTGCTCTATACTCACTCTATTCCGGTAATATACTCATTAGGTACCTCCAATACATAGCTTCTGCCCTCGGCGGACGAAGGAAGCTAGTATACTCATTATCACGCAGCCGCCATCCGTGCATCTCTCCAGCCTGCTGCTTTAACAGTTGTGTTGCTGCAACACCTAGCATTCCTCAATTATTTTGCAACCAAGCTGCAACGTGTTGGTAAGTTCTCGTGCATAATCGTGAGATAACTTGAGTATTTCGGTGGCTTAGAGGGAGGATGACGATAATTGTGGCAGGAACAGGGGACATTGGACGCTGCTCGGCGTATCAACGTGATGCCTAGGTCTGCGTAATCTCGTCAGCTGGCTGCTAAACCTTCACAATATGACTCTTGGCTTGACTCAATCTGCGCCGACTTCTGGTTGTTTTTTGCGTTACTCGGAATGTTTGGGTCAATCTTGTCCTGTGCGCGGAGGGTGATGAAGTTGGCAGCGAGCGGGATGCCAAGTGGAGTGGCAGGATGGCGTTGAGAGGCTTTGAGCAGTGTGGGGACAGGTCTGTAGCACAAAGGGTTGATAATTGGGTGCGGCGAGTGCCAGCATAAACCACTTGTCAGAGATAAGTAGTAGTAGGGCACAACCAGCCAGCGCAACCAGCTGCAGGACTGCGAACTTGTACCGGGTATATATTGTGTCCAAAAACATTTGTCAGCTTGAGATACTAAAACTTCGAGGAATGAATATGTAACGGATATGGCCGACGGCAGCATCCGTTCCGCAGTTGATCCGATTTTCCGATTTAGTCAGCACGCAGTCCAGACTGCGCGCAGACTCATTCGTAGTTGTAGAGTGATTATTCCGCAGTTAGATTGCGCAGTAGAGATCGTTTACAGATAGTATAAAAGAGTAGATAGTACGAGTAGTCAGGAAGCTTTTTCGAATCCTATACTATTTCCTTGGTGCTCCAGCCACATCTATCGATGTCGAACGCGCGTTCTCGCACGGCGGTGGCATGGTCACCAAGCGGCGTCATGCTCTTTCAGCGGAGACCATACGGGCCAATGCGCTAGTGTCCGCCTGGCACCGCGAAGACCTTGTTCCCGAAGCGGCAGCCATCGAGAAGTTGGGCTCCCGGAACTCGCGAAAGAAGAAGAAGAATGATGTGATTGAGTTAGCGTCAGAGGACGATGGGTCGGATGGGGCGTCAGACAAGGACGACAATGATTAGCTACGAATGTTGTCTGTACATCAACATACAAGCGGATTTAATTGGTACATCCGTGAATATCCGTGAATATCCGTGCCATCCGTGAGTATTCGTCGCATCCGCAGGTTTGTCATCCGCGGATACAATCCGTACGGATGACGGATAACACGAGTACAGGTGCCAGTTTTGGCGCTTGAAATACTTGCGGGTAGAGTACGGGTTTGAACCCGTGACACTCGTGCGGAGCCTTACCTCACCCACTCACCTTGTGTGCAAGTTAGCGTTTCTTGAGAGCATTCGGGGGTCAGCATCACTTCAAGAAGTAGCCGACCTTACAGAATAGTACCTTCCGCAAAAAAGGTCCAGTGGCCCCCAGAACACTCTAATAACGCGACGGTCAGCATCTCCGTTAAACTGACAAATGTACTGACCGTTCTGTCTTGATTTTGGGCAGCCACACAGCTGTGTTGATAGTCGAGGTGGCCACCACGCAGGGCGGTGGCAGAATAGTGCAGTGCGCTGACGCGTTGGGTTGTACCTAACATTCACAAAGTCTGACGGAGTAGAGCGAGATGATGTTAATCCCAAAGATCTGCCAGTGTCGCGCGAGCATGACGGTCATGGCGCTGTAATTTGTGTGCCGTATGCGCAAGCAAAGTAGGAGTGCGCTAGCGTCAGGTCTTCTTCGTACAGCATATGCTAGTGGTAGTGGTATTCATTGATGGTATTGTGTGAGGTGGTTGCGTGATTTCATTAGAGGGCGTGGAGTCAAGGCAGAACCAGATGCCGTAGGTGAGGAGCACGGTGACCAGGGCCCAGGCAATCTTGCTGTCTGTGTGTTTCTGTTCGACGATGGCAAACTTAAAGGGTGGTCGGAGGAGTGAAGACAAGCTAGTACTGTACTTCCAAGCGAGGTAAATGGCATGTAAGGCGTCGTGTACCCGACCATCATGTCCCCGACCATCATGAAGAGTGAAGAGCAGAGCAAGATAGGTCTTCCTCAGCCGGCTCCAGCGGTTTTCATCGCCAGGCGAGACGTTGGCCACACAGAGACAATGACATGGCAGAGAGAGAGTCGGTGTGTGCCAGTGGAGAATTTAATGCCACTGGAGATTGATACTTGTTGAACCAAGCAAGTAGAAATTTGAGAGAGTGATTAAACGGCGGTGGTGGTGAGAAGCAAGTTTTGATGGCATCATTAGTTTTTTGCAGCCTCAAACAATTTATTATTATTTAGGCCAAAACCGTGAAGTCTTGCCGTTGATGATGAGGATGATTGCCAGGGGGGCGGCCGATTGGCTGGGCGGCCTGTCTGAGGCTGTGGCAGTTGTGGACTTCAGCAAAGTGCCGTTTGGTTTGAGCATCTTACAAGTCGGATTTCGGCTGCATCATTCAGTCTTGATGGGCAACCTGAATTTCAGTTTCAGCGTTGACATTGGGCAAAATGAGTGAGTTTCAACCTTGAGTATCGGCAAACAGGTCAGATTCGGGTAAGTCTTATTAAACAATGAAGAATGACTTTATAGACTTGACTTGGAGCAAGGAAGATGTTGAAGTAAATACTGAGGTGTGATGTTCAAACTGGAATATTGTTGCAAATAGGATGGCGGGGAAATATTTAATGAGGCCATTCCATCCATAATGGTGAAGCATACATTTGTGGAAAATTTCAGCCCTTAGCGTCAAAGCCCCGTTGAGCAATGTCCTCACCTTGTCCTTGGTGTGATTGTCCCAATGAGGAAAATCCATCGAAATCGTGTCTCTAAAGGAGGCATGGTAGTAGCGGAGTTGTGCATGTGGCAATCCTGCAACCAGAGGCTCTGGAGACATTTTTTTTCCGCGACGTTGGAGTCGATGTCGGCGACGGTGATCAAGGTAAGTGATTGCATCAAGTCGACGGCGGAGAGGTCAGATGGGGCATAGTATAGTGAAAGTATGATCAGAGAGTTTATTTGAAGTATTTAGAGACCTATGAGATTCCCAAGCACAAGTTAGCGCAAGCACAAGTTACACAAGTTAGCCCCAGCCAAATTAAAACTCCGCTGGGCGTGCAAGTTAATTACGCAAGTTTGATCGTAACTCCTCATCGAGATATAACTGGATGAAAACCCACAGGTCATATCCAGGAGCGGCGCATCGATGCATGCGCATACAGATCTTCCTGGCTGAGGGTTGAGATCATCGTTAGACTTTGGCCGGGATCTAAGTAGTCTAGTCTTAATCTGCGGTCTGTATACCTGTCCCTTAGCGGCCTCCGGCGCTTCCTACATTAATTATCAGCCACACTGCCAGCCGGGCGTACGACAAGCTGAAGTTGCAAGGCAAGCATTCGCACACGCAGGAGGCAAAAAGACTGTCAAGCCGCGATCTACCATGGACCTGACCCCGTGACGAACGAGGATGCACTCCATTCGAATGACCTCGAACGCACGTTATCTCGAGGAGCCGCGCGACCCTGGCGCGTACAGATCTTCTATCCGCTGCCTCGCCATCGGTAAGGTACCTACCTGGTACGCAGGATCGTGTGCATAGCACTGCATGCACTGGCAGGCCGCGCAAGAATTAAGTATCTCAGTTGCATATCGCAAACAGAGTCTCATCAGTGGCGGACCAAATACATGTGGAATAAAAAAGGGACTTCTTTACCTGCCCTACACACCTGACCCCGCGACGAACGAGGTACTCCGATCAGCGAAAGGAAAAAACCTGCATATCGAGGAGTCGCGCAACTGCATCGCGCATACAGATCTGTCATTATGGTTGTTCTCTCGGCTTGAGTTCAACCCTCCGCCGCTCAAACAGATCTAAGCACGTGGCTGATAAGATAAGATAAGACAAAATAGCGCATGTTATAACGTAAGTTTGAGATTTCGACTCACGGTAGCGTAGGCCCGGACGAAACTCATTCTATGCACACAATTCAACACCAACGACAAGCTGCAAGACAACCATTCGCACACGCAGGAGGCAAAAAAAAGGGCACTATACTATGCGATGGACCTGACCCCGTGACGAACGAGGGATACACTCCAATCGAATAGCATCGAGCGCATGCTATCTCGAGGAGCCGCGCGACCATGGCGCATACAGATCTTCCATCTGCTACGTCGCCGTCGGTAAGGTCCAAGTAAGCACGCGGGATCATATGCATGTAGGACGCTGAAGAATCAAATCTCTCAGTTACATATCGCAAACTGAGTCAGTGGCGGACTAAGAACATGTAGAGTAAAAAGGACCGCCAATATCACAGACCTGACCTCGCGACGAACGGGGCACTCCGATTAGCGGAAGGAACAGCCCTGCATCTCGAGGAGTCGCGCAACTTGACCACGCATACAGATCTGGTGGTAGGGTTGCTCTCTTTCGGCTTGGGTTGAAGCCTCCGCCGCTGCCAACAGATCTAGGTAGGCCGATAAGATAAGATAAAATACTGCAGCACGCGATAAGATAAGGTGGAGATAATAGGTTCTCGATTCACGCCTGTGCGGAACTCCTTCTATTCAGACAATTAAATACCAACGTCTAGTTATAAGTCCTATGGTGAAACAAAGACCCAAAGAAATAGTCCCGGTACAGCGCGATAAAGATAGTGAGTGTAGGTGGCAAAAGAGTGGGATGCGGTTGTGATTAAGGCGATAATGTACTAAAAGAAAGAGAAAGTATCCGTCTATGTGAATTGGATGATGCGATATAATGTACGAGCAAAGTTCGGGGGGCAGATGAGCCAATGTGCGGAGAAGACGATACAGATGAATCGTGAAGCAGTCGCTCAATACGAAAAGATCATGAGCCACGGATTGAGCACAATCGGGAAGAGAATGTGGCCCGCGGCGACCAGTCTGCACCATCTGTCAGCCACGAATCATAAGGAGGAAAGGGAGTTCAAACGCACGCAAGAGGAAGGATAACGGCCCACGACGTGCCCGGAATCTGCCACGCTGGCGTCATAACAGGGAGCGACAACACAATCATCATGACGATGAGGGTGAATGAAATGAACAAGGCGAGCCGGAAACGCTTCCAGATGGCGGGCACCTCGATCCAGAAATTGGACCGCTGTACTTCCTGGAACGCCCATGAGTAAATCGGTTAGCGGGGATGGCAATAGCGTGGAGCCCCACCTTGGTTGTTGCACCCCATGTCATGTTATACGAGAACAGATGCGCCAACACCGCCGTTGACAAGTGGATGCTCAATCCGCCAAAGAAGAAGAAGCTGTAACCGCGCGAGTCAGCACTACCTCTCGATTGGCCTAGGCACTCACAAAAACGGCACCCAAGTCAAGTTCTCCAGGGCGGACGACATGATGCTCCGCATACCCAGCCGGTACTCGAGCAGCGTGAACCCGACCTGACGTAGATCCATTAGCCGGTGCATTGGCAAGGGAAAAGAGCTTCACATTTCCGCCGAGAGGGAAGATCACTAGGACGGCAAGCCAGATCTCGAACGAGTGCAGGTAGTATCCGTCGACGGGAAGCGCGAATCCGAGGAGGAGGAAGTTCATCGTCGACAGGAACGCCCCCGCCGCAATACCGTAGTAGGAGAACATGTACGAGGACATGCTGATCTTGTAGTGCACGGGCGCGTCTGACCAGATGAAAGTCTACTGGACTGTAAGCATTGGGGGGAGTAAGCATAGAAGAACGTACACGGAGCTGCTTCGTGATGGGACCCATACGCCACCAGTCCTTGAGCGGGTTGAAGATGAGCTCATTGCAGCCTTGACGGAACGTTAGCAGAGGGTACTTCTGAAGCTAAATTCGAGACCATATGAATATTTCTGCCACCGATTCAGTTCGTCGGTGACGGTGAGCGAGACGCCCTCCTTGAAGCCGCCCTCAGAGTACGTCGCCCAGCGGATGATGTAGCCTCGGAGTTGCAAGCGGAGCGCCATATCAAAGTCCTCCGAGACGTTGGACTCGGACCAGATCTTCGTTATGCCATCCACGTCCACAAAGGCTGCGTCTTGGATAGCGGACCACCGAAGGAAAGCGTTGTGTCTGTCCGTCAGGTCAGCTCGTCTTCACAAACCGAGAAGATAAGCACACACCCAACGAACGGAGCAACCTCGCCATTCGCACATCCCATCGAGATACTCTTGTTAATCCGTTTCGTGAAATGTGTCATCCCGTTCTCGAAAAAGTGGTGGGCCACCTGCATGATGTCCGACTCGTGTTGGATGACCGCGACCTCGGGACATTCCGCAAACTCGCGCGCCGCATCCCGGAAACAATCCTCTGGAACCATCGTGTCCGAGTCGACGATCAGGACGATATCCCCGACACGCAACGAACGGCCGTTGGCAGCCCAGGGCCGGTGTCCACTCTGCGTTGCAACCTCCTCGACGGCCAGGGACAGCGCCAGATCCTCCAACGTTTCGTCCTGGAAAAGCTCCAGATCCTCGCCGGCCCGTTCCCGTGCCTCGAGCGCCGCAATGTGAGCCTCCATCCGCAACGAAAGGGAGAGCCCATAGTTCATGTTCGATGCCTTCTTGAACCGCCCAGCGCGGAAGAATCCTCCGGACTGTTCGCTATGCTTGGGGCGTGCAACCCAGCCGATACCGTGGTCCGCGTAGAACTCGATGCGCTTGGAGCGTTCGACCTCGGAGATGATTTGCAGCCCGTCGTCGTGCACGAAGATGGAGGAAGTTCCGCCCTGGCGCGCATAAGTCTGCATCGCCTTTTTGATCGAGAATACGGAGGGTGCGCTGCGAAGAAATGTGTCGGAATCGAGATAACGAGGGAGCGAAGAGCGTACATTGTCTCCTCAAGGCTCTCTTTGTAAACGGGTAGCTCGACAGTAACATGGGGGAGTGCCTGGTCGACAGCTGGATTCGGCTCGGGACGGACAGCGGAGTAGTATCGCGAGTTCTCGTGGTACTGCGCAACGGGGCCGATCCTGGAAGACGATGAATGAGGAGAAGGGAAACGCACGGAATGACGCACAAGAAAGAGACGGCGTTGATGACTGAGAGCGAAAAGAACTGGCCAGAAGATTAGAGGCAAGGGCGGAGGTGGCGCTGGAACGACGAACCAAAGAAACACAAACGAGGAATGGAGAGGTAACCATGAGGGCGAAACGGCTGTAGTCGTGGTCCAAGCGCCACTGCACGAGGAGTGTCTCGAGTCCGTTGGAAATGAAGTCTACGTCGAGTTCAGGGAAACGGAAAAGGAAAACTCCAAGACGTACACAGCGAAAGCCCAGCACCAAGTCCGCCATAGAACGGGGCAAAGAGTCGGATGGGACGGTCCTCGCGGCCTGAAGTGGACTGCTTCTCGATGTCGCGAGGAGCAGGTGTCGTTGACCGCTTGCCGAGCTTCCAGCTCCACCACCACCTTGACTTCTGAGCGGGCGGCTCGACGACGGCGATGACGGCGGCGGCTGTTGCAGCAGCATCTGTGACCGACGGAAGCTCGGGCTTCTCAGCGAGATTGACGTAGGACGCATTGGTGGAGGGGGCGACGGATGTCGATGCAGAGGTAATAATGGAGTCGGCGCCTGTTCGGAAGCCCCAGACGAGCTTGACCAACTTTTCTTGAAAGTCGTTGCAGAGCGGGACGATAGAGTCAATGTCGTCGGACCAGACGATGAGCACTCGCTCATCGCGCTGTTAAAATATGAGAATGATCCAGCGTGGAAAGAGGAATGTGGGCGTACCAGGAAAGCGCCGCATTGCTCCTTCTCGGCCTGAGCCAAATGAGCCATCGTGTCCAAAACCTGGATGCGCGTGTCACGGTCGATATAAATGGCAGTCGCATCGTCTGGGCTGTGGAAGATGAGCGGGAGAATGGATGAGGGAGAGGAGTTGCGTACATCGTCGACAAAGCAGCGTGGACGGCAGCACTTTTGATCTTGAAGCTGAATGAGCGAAGAGCGATATGCTAGTGGAAGGACTAGACGTACCTTGATGGCGACGAGAGGGTTGAGCGCCCTCACGGCGGCTTCAAACGGGACCAGGAACGGGTTTTCATAAGGAAAGACCCGAAACAAGCCTGCCTCCACCCGCAAACAGATCCCCGCGCTGACATTCTCCTCCGAGGGCTTGAACCAGGCGTGCTTCTGGGTCTGAAGACGGCAGTCAGCGGGCGGTACGAGGACAAGGACAAGACACACCGTTTTGAAAAGATACTGCACCAGGGCGTCGAAGCTATCGTAGTCCATTGCCACCACCGGTCCCAACGCTGAAAAAGAAGAAGGAAAGAAGAAGAAAGGCTGGGCACGAGTGATCCTGTCCGTGAGCTCGCTCAAGAGGGAAGCGCGAACGTGATGAACGCAGGATGTCCCTTGAACGACAGGTGCCGAGTCGTCTGCTCGGAGATACGCCATGCGACAAAGATAAGCGCAGAGTATAGCCAGGGTTCCATTGGATTGCGCGACTCGCCGTCAGACGGACCAGTGGACTGAGTTATCTCGTCGAGAGCTAGCTCGACGGTCGGCAGGAGCTTGGCAAGAGCCACACAGGAAGATCATTCTCACGCAAAGATCATTCCCACATTCTCGGCTCATCGGCCATCACGGCGACCTGCCACTCTAAAACTCCGGCCAGCATGTCGACCATTCCGTCCGCTCGAGCACAGAACTACGGGACGATAAGAAACGCTTTGCTCTTGTGTCTCTCTCGAAGAAGCCAATCCGAGGCAGACGTCGTCGTCATGGCGCTGCGGAGACGGAAAGAGGATGACCGGACGACGAAAAGCATGTAAGAGACTTTGTAGCCAGAGGGCCAGGCAGGCTGCTATGCGGTGCGCTTCCGGGAGCCGCAAGGCAGTCTCGACCAGCGACAAGGATATTTGGCAAGTTCGACGTGTGGATTTCTTGTCAGACTGACACTCGGAACAGGCACCACCCTCCTTCATCTCATGCGTTCGTCATGCCGGACAGCCGCCACTCGGGAATGTCATTGACGCGCAGAATCCTGTTATGTTTCGTTATATCTTTCTTTTCATTTAACGCTTCAGCGCCAGCCTCCAGGTACCGACAGGAACGAAGCTGCCGGCATCATGGCTGGGATGCTGTAGAGGACACAGCATGCCATGCGTACGGCGGAATTGAGTGGAAACTCGGTGCGTGCTCTCATTTTCCTTACGAAGCAGACCCTCACTAGCATTGACGCGGTAGTCCGAGACTCCGACTCCACCATTCACTCCACGTCTCCAAATAGCAATACTTAGAGCAACAATCATGGATCGCTTGTTGCGAAGCTCAGTGTTATCCAACCAGTGATAGATAACGCCTCCAACCGCTCAAAATCCGCGTTTACTGACTTCCTTGCACAGATTGTCTGGCTGCAACGATCCGATCTTCGAAGCCCCCTAGTGACTTCCCATCCCATCGCTCATTGAAAAGGCGGAACCGGAGTTCCCACTGGCGAGATCCTTGAGGACCTTCCCACCGCTCTCATGGTCGTGAGTCGCCACCTCAATGAACATCAAGATATATCGAACATGTCCGCTGTGGCAAGAGCTAGCTAAAATACCCGCGGAATTCTTCCCGCTTTCCCCCCACTTCTTCCTTCGAGTCAATAATGTCTCCCTTCGCAGCCCCCACCGCTCCCTTCCCCACCGCCACAACCGTTGTCCTCCCGAACATGTACAGCTCTTTTCCGTTGTGCGAACACGTTTTAATAACCCCTTCGCGCTTGATTTTAGTACGGGCCCGACGGTATGCTGCCAATTTCCTCGACAAGAGCACCGCTGAGTTGACATCTGGTTACTTTCAGCTTCTCGGGATATTGTTCAACTGGGGCCTCATGGGCGTATTGGCGGTGCAGTTATGTTCGTGGTCACCTCGGCCCATGTCTAATACTAATCTCCTTTCCCCCAGATTTATTCTACGAGAACTCCAGGGACCGGACTGCCATTAAATTCCTGGGTGAGCCTGAGTTCCCCCACACCCCAGCGTCTTCACACCAGTGCATGCAGTATACACGCTAGCCGTGCTCGACATCATACAAACCGCCCTGCTCACAGCCGACGCATTCCACTGGTTCGTCTACGGGTTCGGGAACCCAATACAACTCGATGAACCATTCCTCAACTCCTGGGACGTCCCCATTCTCGACTCGGTCATCTCCGTTATCGTGCAGGCGTTCTACTGCTGGCGGATATATTTCCTGCGCAAGGACGTCTTGATTCCGGTGCTTATCCTCATCGTGAGTTCTGCCCTACTCCGCGATGTAGTGGGTTTAATTGAAGAACCCCTCCACAGGTTTCGCTAACCCAATTCTCCGCGGGTATCGTCACTGGTATCAGGGTGCGCATGCCTTGCCTATTCGTTCTTCCTATCCCTTCCCACTCACACACATCGTTTCGCAGAACTATCAAGTCGGACACCTCTCGTTATCCCGCGAATACATCGTGGCGGAGACAGTTCGCATCATCTCCCGCTCAATCATGTTCGGCTGTTTCCCTAACCCCGCACATCGCATAGATATGGCTCGCTGGTGGCGCCGTTGCCGATCTTGCGATAGCTGGGGTGCTCTCGTGGACGGTGCGTTCATTCATGTTCTTCCCGATTACATCATGTATGCTAAACGCCGATTTATTCTCACGTAGCTCTTGAGCGCACGCAAGCGAATTAACTCCCAACCTCAATACAACAGCATGCTCTCGCGCCTCATCCGCATCATCGTCGAGACTAACGCCCTCACCGGTGCGCTCCGGGAAAACCTTGTTTCGATAAAGTGTTGATGTTGATTCGCACACAGCTAGCGTGGCTGTCGTCGCTATCGCGCTATTCTGGGCATTTCCCGTAAGTGCCACTGGCACCCGATGATGGGTTGGAGCTCACAGCGTCGGCAGAACACTGCGCTAGTCTCAGTCCCGTACGTCCGCTTGCATTTCTTTCTCAGCGTGCGTTGAATTAGGCCAGAATCGCGATCATAGGAAAACTGTACGCAGCTCTCCATTGCATCCATCGGACTCGGCTAGTATCTAACGTCGACTCTAGCTACACAAACTGCCTCCTCGCATTATTCAACAACCGCACGAGGGAGACGGCGAAACGCATGGACAGCCACGGCTTGGCGTCGTTGCGCTTCTCGCCCAACTCAGTATTGCAGGCCTCGCATGGAAGCGTCAAGGCGCATGAGTTAACACAGACGGAGTATGCATACGAGTCGCAGATTCAGATGGAGCTTGGGAACGTCGGGGTGGGTTCATTCTATTCTCATCTAGCCGTGCCAGGGTGTACTGTTTCTGATGCGCGCCTCGTAGAGCTTGCCCCCGGGTCATCCCTATTCTTATCGGGACAAGGCGCGTTGGTGAGTGTTCGGACTTGGGGTGGAAGACGCAGGGGTCATACCGTGTCATTTGTATATTCGGAATCATATTGCCTCTCGCAATCTCAGCCCCTCAGCCTCCGATAAACCAGCCTCGTACACACCGCCCACGCGCCAAGGAGCACCCCACCACCAACGCCATTCCAGATATACTCCGCCGCCGCAGCGAGGGTTTCCCGTTGAGACTGTCCCGGCACACCAGGAAGGATGTCGTGTCGGAGGAGTGTGGAGACGATGTGGAGGAGCGAGAGACCGACGATGATGAGGCGTTGGCGAGGACGGGAAGCGTATAGCCATACGACGACCTCGAATGGCTGTGAGTGATGCGCATTCTGAGCAGATGGGGGTGCGCTGGGAGTGGAGTACGGTTCGGAGTCGGGGTTAGTTTCCGTGGATTTGTCGCCGTTTGCGCGGCCTTCCTCCAGCTCCAGACTGACGTCGATCGAGCTCGAGTTCCTAACTCCCCGCGGTCGCAGCCCCAAGACTCGATTCTTCACCGCATCCACTGCCCCGAGGAGGACGAAGTAGATGATGAACGCGGCGAGCCCGACCGTCGACTGCTCCAGCAGGAATACGACATCTCCCCCAACGAGGACCGCGATGAGCAGTAAGAGCGGGAAGAGCGAAACGCCGAGTACGAGCGCGACGGTCAGGAGGAGGGAGTGCGATTCGGATTGTTGTCGAGGGTCCATGAGGGCGAAAGGGAAGGCGATAACAGAGCGCGTGGGAAAGCGACTGCGGATGTAACGTATCTTGCTGGAATCCTTCAGCGGGATCCGAATACTCGAAGATAACCCACATGAGTCATACCAGCAATGCTAGCTCTCTCGGAAAAGCGGTAACGATGCGAATTCCGTCGAGGGATTGGGACTCGAGTCCACAGCCGGCCTAGGAGAGCTGCCTCAATAGGTCCAGCAGCGAGTAGCGTTGCAAGAGGCTACGCGCACCAAGTTGTCGTCGTCGTCATTGCTCTATTCCTTCCCGCTCTCCCTCTCCGAATCATCTTCACGTCGCCATCCTCCGGAGCCTTCACGGGCCAAGGGCTTCAAGGTGCGCCTGCGACGTTGTATACAGGCGCTCATCGTATTTCCAAGCACTAAGCAGATTCCGCCGGCGGGGTCGTCCGTCTCGTCGTCGTCGATGGGGATGACAGAGAATTGATGGATCACGTGTAGTTTGTCATCCATCAACAAACTTGTCCTCAACCACCGCGAGGCTTGCTCAAGGGATCCCTCTATCCCGTATCTCTCTCAAAATCTCCGAGTGACTAGGCGGCGCTTCAACTTGTCACTGGCAGCCTAAGTCAAGCGCTTTCAAGTTTCGGGCCGACGGGGCCGTCGCGGACCTCCGACGCCGAGTCTAGCTGGGAAGAATATTTACCAAGGACGCCAGTGTTGTGGCAAGGTGCCTGAAAACGAGCGCAACAAACGACCAGCCCCATTGCAGTCATTGTGTCCGATTCTCCTCTCAACCCGCATCGGAGTCGATTTTTAATCTCAACCACCTGGCCCTATATAGGCTATTCCTAGGGACCCTATTCCGCACCCTCCGGATGAAGACCGGCGAAAAAACCTTGAAAAAGGCTTGCACTGCACAGATTGCAACAAGACCTGACTTCGCAGCGAACGAAGTACTCCAAACTTCGCAACATGAAGGAGTATATATGAAGAGGAGCTATGCAGCATGCATGTAGATCTAGTTCTCATCCCAAGGTGCGGCCAATATATTCAAGTTCTTGTGGGGTTGAACGTTCAAGAGCCACCGTTGAACTTTGAACTCTGCTCTAGTACGACTCACCGTATCCGTAAAAGCGCGTCGCAGAGTCTCCATCGGTACAAAAGAACGAAAAACAAATGGAAGACCTGGTCCACGACAACACGACTCGAACTCGCAGTGAAACGAAGCCTTCTCAACTACCAGTATTCTCGAAGAGTAAGACAGTGTCTTCCTATGCGGACGCTCGAGATCAAGTCGTCGACCGTTTCGTAGGTCATTCTGTCGGATACATTTGAACATTCGAGCTCGAAAGCAACTTGCATGTGCGCGTGCTGCCATCAAAAACCATCAAAAACGAACACCAGTGACCAGTGGCAGAGAATCCGAGTCGCTGCCAGAGATGTGGATGCCAAAAAAGGACCTCAACAGGTCATCTCCTGCTTCAAGACCTGTCCTCGCGGCGAACGAGGTCCTCCAAACTCAGGACTGCTCGAAAGCCTTCGAAGAGCAGGGAGGTATGCATGCATGTAGATCTAGTTCTCATTCAGCTCATGGCCGATATATGATTGAAGTTTTTTGTGGTGTTGGACCCCTCCATAGGAGTCCCCGTTAAGTTAAGTTATATGTCTCAAGGTGCCTAGATGACCGCGCCACAAGGCAGCCCATCGGCGCAGAAGAAAAAAACGTCGAAAATCGCGAGAATGTACGACCCGAACTCGCACTGAAACGAAGCCATTCCCAGCTGGCGGATGTAACCGCAGTATTCACGAAGGCAGCTCGGGTCTTCCTATCTGGACACTCAAGATCAGGTTGTTGACCGTTTCGTCGTCCTTCTTTGCATGAAAGAAATCCTCAGCAACGAGGAGACTGATGCAATGGTTCATAGTAACTGACACTTGAACTCCACTCGCAGCCACCAATTTCGAAGTCACAAGGGGAGAAAGTTTCAAAAAAAACGGTCAGTGCCGACCACAGACCTGCTCCCGTAACGAACGGTTAAACCCCTCCGCGAAAAACCCAGTGGGAAAAATGATAAATCACGGTGGGACCTGGTCGGAGTTCCCTCCTGCCAGGTTCAAATCCCCAGCATCCACCAGTCTTTGGTGCAAGTTGTTTATCTCTCTCTCATACAGCCCATCTGTTGTACCATCAGCACTTGATGATGAGATATTGATGAGTGTGACTGGGAGAATTCTGCACCTGTGCCGGATTTCTGCCATGGTCCCACCTGTGTATTCATAATTCTACCTGTGTTTTGTAATATACATGAACTGCCTGCAGCTGTGTTGCATTTTTGCCCTCAATTCAACCTGTGTTGAGAACCACCACTTGTGCTTCGTTCTGTCCAAGCTGTGTCGAAAACACTCAACCTGTGTGGATTTTGGTCAAAAAGCACTGAGTTGTGTCATTTTGAATAATGTTATGGTTGATATATGGTTGCAAAATTAGGGTCGAATTGACATAGGTTGAGTGTGTTTTCAACACAGGTCAGTGAAAGTTTGACACAGGTTTGGTAACCTGTGTTATGCCTTTTTCAGAGTAAAATAGACATCAAATACAAAATGATCTGGCTGATTCAATCATGATACCATCGGCGGCAACCAGCCGGCAGTTACCCTCCTGCTCTTAAGACTTTGACTCTTCTGCGCACCCTGAGGTGAATCTTGAGAGGAGATATCCACTTTGCTGCTCATTTTTTATGGAGCTTCTGTCATTTCCAGCATACTTTCCTTACTTCACCATATTTGCCAGTTATCTGGCTCAATGATCAGGCCATATGTATATTCCCTTTTAATACACCACACATCCGATTCTTGTCCTCTGAGCAAGGATAGCATCTTGGCTCACTGTCATCCCTCTGGAATTCAACTGAGTACCATGAACAAAAATTTGATAGATGCTCGTCCGAACTAGAGCCACCATAATGAAGTTGTATTGATCAAGCAAAGGATCAGATATATCTTGGTCCGCTTGATTGATGCAATGATCAGGATCACAATTTCGAAAATGAAGAAAAAATGCGAACCTGCACTGACCATGTAAACATGTGCTGAGATTGGGACAAATTATCAACCTGGGTCAAAATCCTCAAACCTGTGTGTCAAAAACACTCAACCTGTGTCATTTTACGCAGAAAAACCTTCACCTGTGCGTATTTTAATTTTGCAACCATATATCAACCATATGGTTGAAATACTGGGACATTATTATGGGCAAATTGACACAGGTTGGGATTGTGGCAACACAGGTTGAGTCCAACCTGTGTCTGTTTTTTCTGGGTGAACCAGAGAAAAATAAAGACACAGGTCAGACAGATTTGAGCCACACCACCATATTTTCCTGACACAGGTGAATTGCTCAACTTCGTCACAGTCGGGTTGCCAACTGATCATATATGATGTGATCATATGGTTGCAATATTATACTCGCCGGTCCACAGCCTAAACTGTGAGTTCTACAGATGATAGCCACGTGAGGGTGGCTATCCTACCACTACAATCCACCAAAGGAACACACCGATTCCAGGGGATTGACTGCTAGACTCTCTACACCTCGACTGACCGGCCCTCACGAGGCTGGCCTGCTGTCACGATTGCTGTTTGTTTCGTGACCAGATGGCATGTCACATGTCACATACTCCGGACGGACTGTGCCATCGACTGCGGAACTGTGCATCGACTGTGCCATCGACTGCGGACTGCGGACTGTGCGCTGCGGACTACGGAGCACAGCCACCGAGGGTAGTATATATACCGTAGCCAGCTGCCCTGTATCCCCAGTCCTTTTATTCCATCACGTTTACACTCTTACCATCTCCTCCTCCTCTCTCTCTCTCCCTCCTTGTGTTCTGCCATCCGAGACCCCATCGTCACATCATACCGTGACCTCTGGCGTTTACTGTGACAGCTCACATTCCTCTGATCTCCGCCCTGTTCGTGACATAATAAAAGGACTCCCTTCATACCTTCGTACCACTTGGAAATCTGCTAAAGTTTCCAGACCCCTCATACCACAAATACACCCCAACACCTCCTACCCCTCTGACAACCTCCTACCATTGCAACATGGCGCCGAAAGTTGTGCTTGCTTCCCTCCCACCATTCTTCACTGGCGATTCTGCGAAGTGGGATAACTTCGGGGATTTTCTTACCACCTACATTGCTGCATATAGCGATGAACTCGACACCGAAAAGAAGAGGATTCTTTTCACCATCTCATTCCTCCGAAATGCAGATGGGTCCAGCTGTGTTGCATCAGACTGGGTGCGCAACTGGAAAAAGCGCACTCTAAACATAGATGGAACCCTTCGTGCATCCTACACTTTTACTGAGCTCATTGAGGAGCTTGAAAAGGCATTCAAGGACCAGAACCTCACTCAACTGTCTCATATCAAGTTGACAAGTACCAAACAGGGGAAAATGTCACTTGTTGAGTATCTCCAACAGTTCGAACTTCACGCTGAACAGGCTGGTTATTCGCCGCATGATGCAACGAGTGACTATAATGCCTTTTTGATCGAACTCTTGGAGGACAACGTGAACCAGGACATCATGTCCCAGATGTACGTTGGAGGATCTGTGGTCCCAACAACTTATGCTGGGTTCAAGAATCGGCTTGTGCAGATTGCTGGAAACCTGCAGCGGGGCAAGATCAGGCAGCAACGCCAGAATGCTCTTACTGTGCAGAAACCAAAAGTCTTCCAAATCCTTCGACCATCCCCAGCATCTCACCATGCTTCACCCAATCATACCAATTCGACCATGGACAACTCCGTGCCCATGGAACTCGACAACCAAGGGCAGACTTCAAAGCCTTTCCGTTGCTACAATTGCGGAAAGTTTGGACACATCAAGAAGAACTGCCCGGATCCACCGAAACAGAAATTCAACTTGCGAGCCCTCTGTACAGAGATTGATGGGATGGATGCGCAGAGCGAAGTGCTCCAGTCCCTGGCTGCAAAGTTGAAGGAAAAGGGTTTTTGATGTGCTCTGCTCCATTGGCCGAGGAGACAGAGCGTGCAGATAGATATGGACGGTTTACCGTCCTTGCAGAGAAAGGAGATTCCTTTCGAAAGTTTGATACTGATAGTTCTCTGGATATAGGTTCAGCGTTGCAACCAAATTTAAATCATTTGCTGGCAAAGGAACCAAACGATCGTGAAGAGAAAATTCAGCTGAATAGGAAGCGCTTGCAGAAACTGCGGAATCAGAAGCAGGATGCAAAGAATAAGCGCTGGAGTGAATTCAAGAAGGCTAGCAGACGGACAACTGCTTTTAAAAACCAACAAAAGGGGAGCATGGCTCCGATGGCTCAATCCTTGGATAAGGAGGAAGCGCCAACACCATACCAAAATCCGACACACACACGAGTACCAGCAGCGGTCAAAATTCGGGAAGCTGTGGAGAAACAGCGTGGCCCGAAACCGGACCGCTTGTCGGATGAAATCAAGAAGTTCCATGCTGAAAGGAAGCACCACAAAATGGTCATTTCAATCATGCTTGCAGAGCCCGAGACTGGGAAAACCCGCAGAATAAAGGGGTTGTTGGACAGTGGGTGCACGACAACTTGCATTGATCGGAACTATGCCAAGGTGCAGGGGTTCCAGATGAAGGAACTCGATGTGCACATCACGGCAAAGAATGCAGATGGGACGGAGAATTCTCAGGGCAAGATTACCCATTACGTCGAACTTCAGATGGGCATTGGGCCTCACTGGGAAAAGACACGTCTCCTGGTGGCTGGCTTGGGGAAAGCACGAGTGTTCATTGGCTACGACTGGCTTTTGAAACACAACCCACAAGTCAACTGGGCTAGCCAGAAAATCACATTCTGCCGCTGTCCGCCGGAGTGCAACATGGACGGTGAACAATACCACATTGGCAACAAGGAACCAGAGCTAGAAGAAGGAGAATCTCTACTGCTGGTTGACTTCAGCGACGCAATTGAGCTCAGAGCCAAGGAGACTCAGTCTCAGCGTTTCGCTCAAGAAGCAGACAAGGACCAGGATAAGATGACAGAGGACAAAATCCCAGAGCATTATCGTCAGTTCAAGGACATTTTTGCAAAGGATTCCTTTGACACTCTTCCTCAACGGCGGCCTTGGGATCATGCTATTGAGTTGAAGCCAGATGCAAAATCCGTTGATTGCAAAATCTATCCGCTTTCACGGACTGAGCAGGGCAAACTGGATGAGTTCTTGGAGGAGAATTTGCGGACTGGACGAATCAGACCTTCGAAATCGCCCATGGCTTCCGCATTCTTCTTTGTCAAAAAGAAGGATGGAACCCTCCGACCCGTACAGGATTACAGAAAACTCAACGACATGACCATCAAGAACCGATATCCTTTGCCTTTGATCTCAGAGCTTGTCAACAAGCTCCAGGGTGCCCGCTTTTTCACAAAACTTGATGTGCGATGGGGTTACAACAATGTTCGCATCAAGGAGGGTGATGAGTGGAAAGGAGCATTCCGCACAAATCGTGGACTCTTCGAACCTTTGGTCATGTTCTTTGGATTGACCAACTCGCCTGCCACGTTTCAGACTATGATGAATGACATTCTTCGGGACTTGGTGAATGAAGGACGAGTAATTGTCTACCTCGACGATATCCTTATCTTCACCGAGACCTTGGAGGAACATCGGCATGTTGTTCGTCGAGTGCTTGAAACACTGGCCAAACACAATCTTTTCCTCAAACCTGAAAAGTGCGAGTTTGAACGGACTGTCATTGAGTACCTGGGCATGATCATTTCCTACAACTCCATGAAGATGGACCCAGTCAAGATAAAGGGTGTTCTGGATTGGCCAGAGCCCAAGACTGTCAAACAGGTCCAGGCTTTCCTTGGATTCACCAACTTCTACCGCCGCTTCATTCGAGGCTATAGTGAGATTGCAAAACCACTCACAAGGCTCACGGGAAAAGGAGGATGGGCTTGGGCGGATGAACAGAGACGTTCATTTGCATTGTTGAAGGAAAGAGTTGCAGAAGATGCTGTATTGGCATTACCAGCAGATGATGGGAAATTCCGGCTTGAAGCAGATGCTTCTGAAGGTGCCATTGGCGCTGTCTTGAGCCAACTTCAAGAAGGCAAATGGCGGCCAGTTGGTTTCATGTCACATAGTCTCTCGGACACGGAGCGCAACTACGAAATTTACGACAAGGAAATGCTTGCAATCATGGCAGCCCTGGATGAATACCGACCATTCCTCATGGGTGCCAAGGAGACCTTCGAAATTTTCACGGATCATCAGAACCTGCAGTACTTCAAGAAGCCACAGAAACTCAACAGACGACAAGCACGTTGGGTTACCGAACTATCCGAGTTCGACTTCACACTTCATCATCGTCCTGGTGCTCTGAACAGAAAGGCAGACTTGTTGTCTCGCCGAGCCGACCACGATCAGGGCAAGAATGACAATAGTAATGTTGTTCTTCTGAAACCCAAACTCTTTCGAGCTACAGAGTTTGAGTTTGAAAGTCTAGATCAACAGCTCATTGGAGACATCAAGTCATGCAAACGTTTGGACACATCAGTTAAGATTGCTCTGGAGAAGGAACTGCCTGGTTGGACCCGAAAAGATGACCTGATCCTGTACAAGGGCAAGGTCTATGTCCCACGGGATCAGAAACTCCGAGAGAAGATCATCCACCAGCATCATGATGTTCCTCTTGCTGGACATCCTGGTGGATTCCGAACACAGGAGTTGATCGAGCGGAATTTCTGGTGGCCACGGATTGGCAACCAAGTCAAGGAATATGTGCAATCATGTGAGGCTTGCCAGCGTACAAGATACCGACGTCGGACCCATGGACTATTGAACCCACATGCCGTACCAAGTGGGCCATGGGAGACGATTTCGATGGACTTGATTGGCCCCTTGCCGGAAAGCAATGGATTCAATGCAATTCAAGTCTGGGTTGACTTGTTTACCAAGCGCATTCATGTTGAGCCAGTGGATATGAAGCTCAGCAGTGAAGGGGTCGCACGTTTAACTCGAGACCGAATTGTTCGTTATCATGGGATTATGCGCAAAATTATCTCTGACCGGGATCCACGGTACATCTCCAAGTTCATGCAGGAGTTGAACCGTCTTCTTGGAACACAGATGAATCCCACAACTGCATATCGACCTCGGAGTGATGGCCAAACTGAACGCATGAATCAGGAGATTGAACATTATCTCCGGATCTATGTGAACTATCATCAATCAGATTGGGCTGAATGGCTTGCAATGGCGGAGTTTGCCTATAACGACAAAGTCCACTCTTCAACTCAAATATCACCATTCTTCGCGGACCACGGTTATCACCCCTGGAAAGGAGTCGAGGGTCGGCTGGAGTCCAGGAACGAAACAGCCCAGGACTTTGCCCAGCAGATGAAGAAGATCCGGGAGGATGCTGGCATTGCAATGCAAAAGGCGAAAGACTACATGAAGAAACAGTATGATCGCAAGCGAGTGCCAGCCCCAGACTTCAAGGTTGGGCAGAAGGTGTGGCTGGAAGCCAAAAATATCCAGCAAAATCGACCAACGGAGAAATTCTCTGATCGTCGACTTGGACCATTTGAAATTTTGGAGAAGATTGGAGCTGCAGCATATCGGCTGAGGATGCCAGGAATGGACCAACATCATTCTGTCTACAATGAAGAACTGTTGTCTCCTTATGTGGAGCCACCTCCTCACAGGCGAGAACATCGACCACCTCCAACCATTGTCCAAGGCCATGAGGAGTATGTTGTGGAGGAGATCCTCAAATCTCGAAAACGAGGCCAAGGCTACCAATATCTGGTCAAATGGAAGGATTATCCACACAGTGACAACACTTGGGAACCAGAACGCAATCTTGCCAATGCAAAGGAAATCTTGAGTACGTTCAAGAAGCGTAATATCACAACTCGCGCTCTGAACACAGTACCTATCTTTCCCTCCGGATATTGGGATCAGCTCATCAACCGCTACAAACCGAAGATTGAATCACTTTCCTACCCCACGCGACAACTCTTTGACCCTTCCACTGGCAAATTTGAAAACGTAAAATCTACGTCAATGAGGACATTGACCATAGAGAGGGGGTAATGTCACGATTGCTGTTTGTTTCGTGACCAGATGGCATGTCACATGTCACATACTCCGGACGGACTGTGCCATCGACTGCGGAACTGTGCATCGACTGTGCCATCGACTGCGGACTGCGGACTGTGCGCTGCGGACTACGGAGCACAGCCACCGAGGGTAGTATATATACCGTAGCCAGCTGCCCTGTATCCCCAGTCCTTTTATTCCATCACGTTTACACTCTTACCATCTCCTCCTCCTCTCTCTCTCTCCCTCCTTGTGTTCTGCCATCCGAGACCCCATCGTCACATCATACCGTGACCTCTGGCGTTTACTGTGACAGCTCACATTCCTCTGATCTCCGCCCTGTTCGTGACACCTGCTGGTTAAACCCGCGAAAAACCCAGTGGGAAAAATCACGGTGGGACCTGGTCGGAGTTCCCTCCTCCCACTGGCAGGTTTGAATATTTGAATCCCCAGCATCCACCAGTCTTTGGTGCAAATTATTTATCTCTCTCTCTACTAACTACAGCCCATCTGTTGTACCATCAGCACTTGATGATGAGATATTGATGAGTGTGACTGGGAGAATTCCACACCTGTGCAGGATTTCTGCCACGGTCCCACCTGTGTATTCATAATTCTACCTGTGTTTTGTAATATACATGAACTGCCTGCAGCTGTGTTGTATTTTTGCCCTCCATTCAACCTGTGTTGATATACCGCCACTTGTGCTTCATTCCGTCCAAGATGTGTCGAAAATGCTCAACCTGTGTGGATTTTGGTCAAAAAGCACTGAGTTGTGTGCATTTTGAATAATGTCCCAGTATTTCACCCATACAACCATATAATGTCCCAGTATTTCACCCATACTATGGGCCTAAGTAGGATTGACTCAGAGGTCGTAAACTTGAAAAGCGGCGAGGAGCACACGAGAACGGGCCCGGAATTCATGCAAGGCCGCTTCAAAGCACTGAGAAAGAAAAGAGCCGAGCACTCACAATGGTTAGAGACCTGCTCCCGTAGCGAACGAGACGGGCTCCTGAATCCACGCTGGGAAAACGCAGGAGATGGAGCGGCGCACCACGGTGCGTACAGATCTTGTTCATACCTTCTCTCCGCTGTACAAGTGCAAGCGAAAACTGAGGACGAGACAGCCTGTGGTGCGGAGTAGAATTGACTCAAGAGATCGTAGCAAGGATTGGAAGAGCAGGCCAGAATTCCTGCAAGGCCGCTTCAACGCACTGAGAAAAAGAAGAAGAAAACTGGTCCCGCAGTCAACGCTACGCCCGTGCCCCGCTTCGAACAGAGCTTGTAGATGAATGCGACGCTGCACTGATGTGCCAATTGCACCCAGCTCACGGATTTCTGGTCGTGTTCAAACTGCGTAGTGGCATCGATGAGAGGATCAGTCAACTTGAAGGATGAGTAGTACTGGAGACTCCAGTACTCTCCGTGTCGCTCCCTAGTTTCGCCCATCGATAGCTCTCCTCGCTCTCCGATACACCAGCCTCGCACAGAGTGCCGAAGCCGCGAGCGGCATCCCCCCACCAATACCCTTCCAGATGTACCCCGCTGACGCAGGGAAGGCCTTCCACCACGACTGCGTGGCAGATCCGATGCCGCGTCTGAAGAGCGTTGTGCCGATGTAGACGAGCGCGATAGCGACGACGACGAGGCGTTTGCGAGGGTGGGAAGGGTAGAGCCAGTCGTCGAGTTCGTCGTCGGTGAATAGCTGCAAGTGCTGAGGCGGGGCGGGGCCTGATTCTGGGACAGCACCATTGCGAGTCGCTTTCTCCAGTCGTCTTGCTCTTTCGAGTTGTTTCTCCGGTCTTCGACTACCCATCGCTCCGACAACAATGGAGAACACGCTCAGGGCTGCGAGCCCGACAGCCCACTGCTCCAGCATCGAAACAGCGTCTTTCCCGGCCAGGAGGAGAAACAGCGGAGCGAGAGAGCCGCAGAGGACAAGCACGGCGGTGAGGAGGCGGGATGTCGAGTGCTGCTGGGCTTCCATGATGACGGCGAGCAGCAACGCGTCGGTTGCCGGTGACGCATGATCATCGGTTGTCGCGTGGAATGTGACTGTCACTGATCGAATCACTCCTTCTTCCCGTTCCTCCATGTGGACCATGTCCTCCTTGCACCGTCCGAGTGCGTTCCGTCCGCTCGCATTCACTGGCGTTATCCCAGTCAGCTCGTTTACAGCCCGGCGGAACCGCTCACCACGCGTCAACTCCTAGTGTTGATCAGAGTGCACGCCGGTGTATCTCAACTGTCGGCCTGTGCTTCCTCGGCATTGCTCTCTAGCCGCTACCCACGCATCGACCGCATTGCCGGCGATCCAGTCAGTGCAAATCCCGTCTTGGTGCATACATTCAAGCCGTGATGATCCCGGCAGTCGACCGGGCTGTAAAAATGGCTCAAAGTCTGCATCTGAAAGCGCTGGCTGTACATCGCACGCGCGCAAGGATGATCGATTGGAATGTACTTGTGGTCCAGCGCTCGAGCGACGGGCGCTCTTTCCGTCCTTCTCTCCTCCCACCCTCCGATCCCTAATCCTTCTTCCCACCTCCTCCGCTGTCTTTACCCATTGTATGTCTTCGCAAGACCCAGCGCTCTCGGCGCTCGTCTGGGGGCAGTAAGCTCGCCGTCTGTCCCTCATCGCTCTACCTAACCTAACCTCATTCCCCAGCCGCTGGGCGAATGCGTGGTATCTGATACCCTTCGGTGAGCCATACCTTCGTCTACTACTCCTCACTCACGTCCATGCACATACAGTTATCCTCTCCTACGACCACCTCCTCACACTAGGCCCCGAGATCGAATACGTGTGGCGCAAGAGAAAACACCTCAGCTTCTTCCTCTTCATTCCCCTGCGCTACATCTCCCTGGTCAGCAACATCAGCATGGTGTTCTTGACCTTCGGGAGCGTTTCGATTGAGGTGAGTTGGAGTACTCGGTCTATGCCTGCATGAGCGCTTACCAGCAATGAACAGCGCTGCCACGCATGGAATCTCGGCAAAATCGCCTTGATTATCGTGCAATGTATCCTCGTTGGAAGTACGTACCTCCTCCGCTCCATACGACACCTAACCCAACTCGCCCCACCCACAGACGTCCTCTTCCTCCGAGTATACGCGATATACAACTTCAGCAAACCAATCCTTGCTCTCCTCGCCGTCGTCGGATGTGTATCGCTCTCTTTGGCGATCGTGAGTCCACCCTAACTCAAGACTCAAGATTTTACGTTTCCGCCTTAGTGGTCAATCTCTGGACAAACTTGGGTCCTCGCGCTGGAAGTTCCTGGGTGTCAGTATGCAGTCCCGCCGCATATGTCAGTCGTCCACCATCCTCGAATTACGCTTGCTCTGACTCTGAGCGTTCCACAGCGCACATCGTCCGTGATCACCCCTCTCCCTCTTCAATTAATTCCACGTTCATATATCTTTAGGAATGGCCATCGCCTGGGAAGCTCAGTACGCCGTCAACTTCCCCCCATGCCCAAACTCACAAGCAATTAGACTCTTCTCCGATCTCCTCGTCTTCGGACTCACCATCTGGCGCTCCGTGCACCACAAGATTCAAGTGCAGTATTCCATCCTGGCGATTATAGCTCGTGATGGTGCGTCCTCCTTGCCTCTTTCCTTGGAGAGACACGCTCTCATACAACGCTCTCATACAAGAATCGGCTAACGCACTGGCAGGCGCGCTATATTTCGGGTACGTTTGCCTCCTGGGGCTGCGGTGGCATACGCGCGGGTCAATAATGCTTGAACAGAGTCCTCGCGATGGTTAACGCTGCCAACATACTCATGTACTACGTGAGCCAGTCCCTTCCCTTCTCGCCTCCTCACCAACGCTTGCTGATCCTCACGCACCCACGGGCAGCTCGGCGATGTGATCAAGCCCCCATTCATCCATTCCCGCAACTACTAACGCGACGTTTAGCAATGGATATCAGACAGCCTATCCTGGTTCACATCCACGTGAGTACCCCTTCTCGCTACTTTCCTCTCGCTATCACTAAACGCGCGGCCCGGGGTCTATACAGCATCGCGGTAACAATGATCTCGCGGCTAATGCTGAATCTACATCGGAACGCGGATGTCGGGATTATGACTGAAACCGGGCGTGGACACTGGGAAGGCGAGCATGAGGAGGAGGATGCGAGGGTGAGGATTACGAGTCTGGACTTTTTGGCGATAAATGAAGGAGCAGATGCGGAGTTTGTGTAAACCTGTACTTTCCTTAAAAAAACTTCCTGTGTATCGTGGATCTATCTGGCACCTCTGTAGTCTGTATAGTTTAGTTCTCTAAGCTCTTTGCCTCCGGCGCTTCTTCCATTAATTATCAGTCATAGCGCCGCGTCGACGTCCATATATCCGACAAGTTGCAAGCCAAGAATTCAAGTTCGCAGACGCAGGAGGAGAAAAAAAAAAACCATTCACACGCAGAATGGACCAGCCCCCGTGACGAACGAGGGATGCACTGGAACTCCAGTCGAATCTAAGCACTCACAATTGTCCTTATATCGAGGAGTTGCGCAACCACGGCGCATACCGGTCTTCCCTCTGGCGCACCGGGCGGGCACTACTGTAACACGAAGCAAGCAAGGAAAAGAAAAAACCAAACCCCTTTCGACACATGGACCTGAACCCGTGATGAACGAGGTACTCCAGCCGAACATATATGCATGATCCACAGGGATAGCCAGGAGCTGCGCGCAGACGCGCAGACAGATCTTCCTCGGGCTAGCTGAGGGTTGAGATCCTGTTTGCCGGTGGGATCTAGTCTTGACTAATCTGCGGTTTGCCTCTGGCGCATCCCCCATAATTATTAGCCGTAGCGGGGCGTACATATGATACGACAAGTCTTGAACTCGAAGGTAAGAATTTTGCACACGCCGGAGGGAAAAAAAGTCTGCCAATGTTTCCCGAGCTCACAACCTAACCCCGTGACGAACGAGGGACTCACGTCGAATCTCAGGACATATATGATATGGCGCATATCGAGGAGCTGCGCAACGATGACGCATACTGGTCTTCCCTCTGGCGCGCTGGGCAGGCATTACTGTAACACGAACCAAGCAAGGAAAAGAAAAAAAACCAAACCGCATTCGACACATGGACCTGAACCCGTGATGAACGAGGTACTCCAAACATGCGGACATTCGACATGGAGCTTACCCAGGAGTTGCGCGCCGACGCAGACAGATCTTCCTGGCTGAGCGCTGAGGGTTGAGATCCTATTTGCCAGTGGGTTCTAGTCTTAACCAATCTGCAGTTTGCCTCTGGAGCATCCTCCATAACTACTGTATTAACCGTAGCGGACCGTACATGCGACAAGTTTGCAGGGTAAGAATTTGCACACGCAGGAGGGAAAAAAAATATCCCATGTTGGACCGCCAGGACCTGACCCCGTGACAAACGAGGGACTCCAGTCGAATATGTTTCGTGGACTAATATCAGGAGCTGCGCAACTATGGCGCATACCGGTCTTCCTGAGACCGACTAACATCGAGTCAATGAGGAATTTGCGGTTGTAGTGACGCGATCCTCGGCCATCAACGGCGGAGTTAAGAGAGATTGATTGATGGCGTGAGTGTGGCTCACCGTGACATCCATCCCGTTCGCCAAGTGCACACCCATGACCACGGCGACAGAAGATGAACGGAAGGTCTCATGATCCCCCCACAGGCTATTTCAAGAAACCCTCGACCCCAAGGCTTCGCGATGCAGCTACGAGGGCTTTCCGCCCTCCTGGGCGTCTTTCTCGGTGTTGTTCATGTCAATGCGCAAAGTGTGTCTTGTCTTGTTTTATCCTGAGTCCTGAACTGAGTCGGACGCCGCAGTAACGCTTTCCTCGCTTCTCGTGGAAAACCAGGCCGAGCCGCTGGGCATCGACGTGTCCCCGCGTTTCTCATGGCAACTCGGATCGTCCGTGCGCAGCGTCACCCAAACGTGTTACCGCCTCACACTCTCTGCCTCCGCTCCGGGTGGCTCGGAGGTGTGGGACTCGGGCGTCGTTCCCTCTTCCAATCCCTACCTCGCCCCGTACGCCGGCCCGCCTCTATCCTCCGACCAACAATACTTCTGGACCGTCTCCGTCGTCTCATCCGCAGGCTCTGCCTCCGCGCAATCGACCTTCACCACCGGGTTCCTCGCATCGAGCGACTGGGGAACGAGTGTCTGGATCGGGAAGAACACGACCCTCGTCCCGCAGGCGTTGGTGGACGCGTTCACCAGTGCGAGCTGGATCTGGACGGCATCGCCTGGCCAGACACCGCCGAATGCACCCACCGGTGATATTGCGCTGCGCCTCACGTATGCTGTGCCGAGTGGCCTAACAGCTGTGAACGCGACGATCCTGGCTACGGCCGACGATCTCTTCACACTGTATGCCAATGGTGTCGTGGTCGGGAGTGCTCCGAATGTGGTCGATATCTGGAGGAACGCACAGATCTTCGCCGACGTTCCGCTCACTGCAGCATCCGAGTCGTCGTCGCTGGTCTTTGCCATCCGCGCAACGAATGCTGGCGCTCAGGCTAACCCGGCCGGTGTCCTCTTCGCAGCGCTCGTCCTCCTCTCAGACAATTCTTCCGTTCTCTTGACCTCGTCGACGTCTTCGTCCTGGAAAGCCACGACCTCTATTCCCGCCGACTTCCAGCTCCCATCCACCTCCGACGAGTCCTGGGATGCTCCCATCTCTCTCGGAACATACGGCGTCAGTCCCTGGGCCACCAGCGTCGTCGTTGCCCCGCGCACAACACCCGTACCCTCGCTTTCCACCGCCAGCTGGATCTGGAACGACCCCGACGCAGCGGCGAGCACAGCGGCAGGCGACGTTCTCTTCCGACGTACATTCCCGCTCACCAGCAAAACACCCGTCTCCGCGCAAATCGTCATCACGGCGGATAACCTGTTCGTCCTGTGGGTCAACGGCGTGCAGGTCGGTGCGGCGCCGAACGACCCGAACGGCTGGCAAGTCGCAGAGACGATTCCCGTTTCTCTTGCAGCAGGTGCCCAGAACGTGGTGTTTGCGGTCCAGGCGACGAATCAAGACATTGGACCGGCCGGTTTGCTCCTCTCCGCATTGGTGTTGTATTCCGATGGGAGTAGCGATGCTCTCGTCAGCGACGCAGATTGGAAGACCCTTCAGCCCGGTGCAGTCATCCCAGACAACTGGCAATCCCCGAACTTTGACGATGCGTCCTGGAATGCGGCGAACGTCCTCGGGAAATACGGCGTTGCGCCTTGGGAGAATCAAGTCGGTGTGCCTGACCCCCTGGGCGAGCATCCTGCGCCGCTCCTGCGTAAGGGCTTTGTGTTGGATGGGGCGAGTGGTGGTGCGTACCGAGTCCTTCTTCTTTCTCTTGAGTTCATTTTGCGCGATGTAGGCAAAGAAATCGCACAAGCACGCGTCATCTACGCCGCGGGCGGGTACGCCGCCATCACACTCAACGGCCAACGCATCTCGGACCGTGTCTTGACGCCCGGCTTCACAAAATACGACACGCGCATGCAATACGTCGTCGTCGACGTCAAGGGTCTCTTGGCTGGCGGTAGTGGTGTGTCTTCCTTTAGTTCTTCAACAAAACACTGATCTTTCGCCACTGCGCCAGCGCCAAACGTCCTCGCAGCGGAACTCGGCCGCTCACACTACGGCGTCACGCAGGGGAGCGTGTGGAACTGGGCCGGCGCGCCATGGCACGGCGAGCCTGTCCTGCGGCTAGTGCTAAGCGTGGTGTACACTGACGGGACGAGGGAGCGTATTGTGAGCGATGGGAGCTGGAAGAATGTCGAGGGCCCGACGAGGCTGGATGATCTTTTTGGAGGGGAGAATTATGATGGTGTGTTTTTCTTTCGACTTGGCTTTGGGTTTTTGCCAGTGCTGACCAAGTGTGCATGGGACGTATTCTAGCGAGCTACGAGATCCCCGGATGGAACCTCCCGACATTCGACGATAGCGCGTGGAACACTGCGCTGGTGGCTGTTGCGCCGAAAGGCACGCTTGTGCACGCCATCCAGCCCCCGACAAGGCTCATCGCGAGTCTTACGCCCGTCAATATCACGCAGCCCGTCGCTGGGTGAGCTTCGACTCGTCGTCTCCGCTTTTATTGCTGAACATCACGAACACAGACAATTCGTCGCGGCCTTCGAGCGCGTCGTCGCAGGCTGGGTGAAGCTCCGCGTCACCGGCGCCAAGGGAAGTCTGGTGACCATCCATTACGGGGAGAAGCTTAATCCCGATGGGACGGTTATCTACCAGGGTTAGTCTTTTTGACCAGCCGTAGATCTACTCACTTGCCGTTGCCTAGACCTGTCGCACTTGTTCGCGAATAACTTCCAGACGGACCGGTATTGGCTTGCGGGAACTGGTACGGCGGAGGTGTTCGAGCCAAAGTTCTCGTATAAAGGTATGGGTTTCTCCCAGTCGATTCCCGATTCTCGGCGCTATTGACGAAACCACCCGCAGGCTACCAATACATCCAGATCTCCGGCTGGCCCGGGTCGTCCCCACCCACGCCCGCGGACATCATCGGGCAAGTGGTCCACGACGACCTTGCGCCAGCAGGCGATTTTGCGTGCTCCGTCGATTTGCTGAATCAGCTACACATCGCGTCTGTGCGCACGATGCTGAACAACGTCCATTCGATACCGACGGATTGTCCGACGTTTGAGAAGAATGGGTGGTCTGGTGATGCGCAGCTGTCTACTGTGAGTTGTTCCGCGTCGTCTTTTACCGGCAAGATGCTGACGAGCCTGGGCAGGAGATGCTCCTCATGAACTTTGACTCGCAAGGGCTGCTCAACAAGTACGTGCAGGACCTGCAGGACTCGCTCCCGGCCGGTGGGAATGGGCCGCCGGCGGTGCTTGTGCCGGATGCTGGCGGGAACGGGAACGACCAGGCCCCTCCTTGGCAGTGAGTGCACTATCCTAGACAGACGCGGGCTTTTGCGAAAAATCATTTAGCGCCGCCCTGATCTTGATACCCGCGTGGCTCTACTCGTACCGGGGGGACCTGCGTGCGTTGTCGGACAATTATGCAGGGATGAAGTCGTACATCGAGTTTGAGCTGGGTCGGTCGCCGAATAATATCGCGAACACGATATTCGGGGATTGGCTTGCACCGGTGAGTCGTGTCGTGAACTTTTTGTTGTTGATTGGTTCAAACAGTGTTTGTAGGACGCGCCTAATGGGAACCCCGCAGAAGATACGCGGGTCCCTGCAACGGCTTATCTGTACGTGTATCAATTTCTCTGCGAGTTTTATCGCTGAGTGGGCGAACCAGATACCATATGCTCGACGTCATGAGTACGGTCGCAACGACCCTCGGAAACACGGCCGACGCAGCGACCTTTGCGGCCCAAGCCGCCTCCGTCAAACACTCCTTCAACAACGCGTTCTTCAACGCCAGTTTGGGCCACTACGCCGGCACCGGAGACGCCGACTACCGACAATCACACAACCTCCTTGCGCTGGCGTTCAACCTCACCACAGATGCAGTGCACGCCCAGACCGTCGCGGACAGTGTTGTCGCGGACGTCAACGGCGCGCGCGGGGGGCATCTCAACACTGGGGCGTTGAGCACCAAGCACATTTTGCCGATGTTGACGCAGTATGGGTATCCGGATGTCGCGCTGGCTGTTGCACAGCAGACGACATACCCGAGCTGGGGATTTTGGATCGAGAATGGCGGGACGTCGTTGTGGGAGGGATGGTGGGTCGATGCACGCTCGCATGATCATGTCTGTTCCTGCACTTTTTTTTGCTGCTGGTGTCTGAGTCCAGTATAGATGTTCCTCGGCACCTTCGAGGACTGGTTCTACAAGTCCGTCCTCGGGATCCAGGCAACCAGCACGGCGTTCAAGACCGTCAGCATCGCTCCCCTGTTCACCAGCTCGATCCCCAGCGCCAGCGGGTGGCTGCTGACGCCTTTTGGAAATCTAACCGTCTCGTACACCACCACCGGCGCCGCACTGGCCCTGGACGTTACGCTGCCCATCGGCGTTTCCGCAGTGGTGTCGTTTGCGAGGGCTGCGGCGAGTCTGTCCGAGGGCGGGAAGCCTGTGGCGCAGGAAAAGGGTGTTACGGTGGTGTCGTCGAGTGGGAATGCGCCGATGCAGGTCCAGGTGGGGTCTGGGAAGTATTCCTTTATGGCAAATTGAGCACCTGTATCGTATTTTCAATTCGTTTACGTATGGGCTGAGAAGAATGAACCACTTACCTCTGCCTCTTGCGTTGTGATTGAATCTGAGCTCTCAGGCTGAGCCTGGGGCAAAGTCCGCCGGCGAGTTCTGGTTCAGAGGCTGAGCCGTAAACCACCGCAAGTACTCTCGGTCGAGAAGGGTCGGTTGAGAGCCACAGGGACGCCGATGGAGGAAACCGACAAGGTGTGAATGCGATGACGCGTTCCATCACGATCAGCGCTTGTTTGCCGCTATTTGCCATCAAGGACAACGGCTTCGCACTGCTTGTCTTCTGCCTCCATCTCATCACAGCCATCCGCGCGACTCCACGCCGTCGCTCAACACCACGCTACCGCATATCCTCAGCTTTATGGAACTTCACGCCGGTCCGCAGTCTGCCAAGTGAGCCAATGTTCCGCAATCTCGCGGGTCTGACAGGACGATGACATTCCACCAACGCAACGGCAACGACGCGACGATCTTCGAGGTCCATCAAGAAAGCACGCGGAACACGGCGCCCGTTCCGTCCACTCGCTGGGAATGTACTTGGGGAGACGCAGCGGAGCAGTCTTTCTCCGTCGATTCACCGTGTCCCCTCGTTCTTCACCAGTCCTATGCACCGTACCCAGAAAAGCCCTCGCATCATGATGTGGATCGCAAATCGCAAATCCCAACGACAAGGCAGGCATGCTCGTCATCGCACCAGAGGTGCTCGGAGAGAGAGAGAGTCAGAGCGAGAGTGACGGCGAGACAAAGATTTGGAGAAACAAGGTGTGTCAAGGAACTTGACACCCTGTGAAGCCGTGCGTGGCATTCACGTCTCGAACCAGAACGGAAGGCTCCGTTGGCCCCGAAGGCACAACGGACGCACTCCAGAACGGAGAAGTCTTGAAGAACGAGTCCTGGAACGAGTGGGTGTCAAGACCTGTACCCAAGGCACTCCCGAGCTTGCGGGAGGGAGAAGATGAGCCCGAGAACACCAAACTGGAGCGCAGCTACCAAGAGCCACAAGCTCGCTAGAGGGCGAAACGAAAACCGACCGAAAACCCCAAAAGGAGCTGCGCGAAAGGAAAGAAGAAGAAGCAAGGGAGAATAGAGGAGGGAGACCAGGTACAAAAATTGAAAGAGATGAGGGAAGTGAAGTGAAATTTCCATAGCCAGAGCTACACAAGCACTGGACAGATCCCCCCAACCAGAAGTCCTAGATACTCATGGGCAGTACCTGGATTGGAGCTTCCAGCGGGCAAGACCTGATATGCTTGCTAACTCTCAGGAATAAAGCAGAAGAGATAGGAAAACGGGAGGACGCAGAGGAAGATGAAGATGAAGATGGAATAGAAAAAGAGAATTGACTCAGCTTGAGTGGGGGGAGCTTGATTCCCCAAAATTACCCGAATAGGACGACAGGATGAGTAGATGTGATGAGTGTGACAGCGACAGTGACAGTGACGGTAACGCGTTAGATAATGACAGACAGGCATCCAGATAGAAATTGTGCATCCAGCCCAGAAGCAGCAATGCAAGACTGCAGTGAAGCTAGATGAGGCCCCAGATGTTGAATAAACAGATGGAGGGAACTCGAGCCAAAAAGAACGGCGGGCCAAGCGGCAAGGGTGAGTGGTGCCCGCAAGAAGAAGAATGGTCATGTGATGATGACAGGTGAGAGATGGTGGCGCGGTCCTCGCTGCTGCCTTGTCTCCCACCTAGGCGGACTCGCGCGCTCATCCTGCCTAGGCTCACACCAAACGCAACGTAACCCCTTTCACAACGGATGATCTTGGCCAGTCTTGGCCTTGCTCTATATAAAACGGCGCCCACCTGGTCCTTCTGGATTCCTTCTTCCTTCTCCCCCCGCCTCCTCTTTTTCTTCGTTCACGCTTTCTTTCGTCGCTGAACGAATTTCGAACGCCCCGGCCGGCATTTACCTATTTCTTCCCCCAACCTTACGACCATGCTCTCTACTTCCGCGATTCTGGCCCTCCTCCCGTTCATTGCGGGCATCCATGCTATAAACGACTGGACGGTCCCCTGCACCTCGGGCTCGTGCTCTTACGGTGCGCTATATCATTTATTTCCACGCGCCAAGTGCAAAGGACTGATGTGCCTTGGCTGTCGCTGTCAGATCTCCCGAGCACCAACGAAACAGTTTCGTCGGGTTCCCTGAAAATCGTGCGTCTCCCCCCCTCCGCCCCTACCACCTGCTCGTACGCTGACGTTCGCTTCATAGTGGGGTGGCGTCGATGCCATTACGGACATCACCAACGCTGCAGACTGGGAAATCCTCGACTGCGACCCCACTGCGCTCGCGCAGGATATCCGTCTCGTATGCAAGACCGACCCGGACGACCCAGACTCCAAATGCGCGCATCTGTATCAAAACATCGGTGCCGTCAACAAGATCGTGCGGCTTCCTGAAAACGTGCGTCTTCCGGATTCCTCAGCTGGCATACGATTAACTTTCAAGACAGTGTGGTGCGAGCGCCTTTGCGCGTATCGCCAAAGCATGGGTGCCAGCAGACCAATCGATCCCCGAGGCCGTCCAGAAGCGTCTCATCCGCCGCGCCGGTGTCCCGCCCGTCGTCAAAGCGCTCCACATCGACACCAACTTCGACGCCGTTGCGTGGTCCAAGACCGGCAAGGTCAATATCGCGATCCAGGGTGCGAATGTCCCCGGGCTCGACCTGTCTGGTATCAACACGGGTTCCAAGGCGCGTCGCGTCAGCCGCCGGAGTTCCAGCCGCGGGGTCACTGAGCGCGGGTTCTTTGATAGTACGTTTTCTCTTCGCAAACTGGGGTTCTCGTTGACGCTTTTATCCAGAGATCAAGGACGGTTTGTCAAAGGCCGGCGATGCAATCAAGGAGGGTGCGGAAGGTGCGTTTGTTTCGTGTTTATTTCTTCGGCCCGCTTCTGATCTTGTTGTTCTTTCAGCTGTGGGCGGAGCGGTCTCAGACGCTGCCGGCGCTGTCAAGGACGGCGCCGTGGCTGCTGCCGGCGCTGTCGGGGACAAGGCGCAGGACATCGCCACGCAAATCGCAACGGCTGCCGTTGCCACAGCTTCTGAGGTCACCGACGCCGCCAAGTGTACATTGTTCACCTCTTGTGAATCGTGGTCAATGCTCATTTTATTTCGCATTCTAGCCGTCTCGGCCGAGTCGAGCGTGGACGTGAACAAGTCGTTCGACACGCCGATCTCGTTCGACAAGAGCGTCAACCTGTTCAACGACGCCATCTCCTGCGGCCCAGCATCGCTCTCGCTCAATGTGAACATGGACGCCTCGGCCGACATGCAAGCAACGATCTCCGTCGTCGCTCTCGGCACCGTCGTCCCCCCCCAACATGTCCAAGTTCAGCGTCACCGCGCTTATGAGCGGCCGTGTTGGCGGCTCCATCGACGTTATAGCCGATATCACCGGCAGCCTCGACTCTGGGCTCATCCCGGCATTCGAAGTCGGGATCCCCGGCTTCGACTTCCCCGGTATCCTCACCGTCGGCCCGTCGTTCACCGTCGATGCGCAGATCAATGGTCTCGTGGACATCCCGCTCGACATGACCGTCGGCGTCAACATGGATCTGTTGGATGCGACTATCGCGTTCCCCCCGGATTCGAGCAACGCCCCGGCTGAAAACTCGTTCTCGCTTGGTAACACCCGTGCGTTATCTTATCTCCATCTCTCTGTCGTGAATCCTAATTGACCACAGCGCTCACCCTCAATGCCGTCCCCTCCGTGCAATCCACCGGCATCGTCACCGCGACCCTCACCCCCAAGCTCAGCTTTGGGATCTCCGCGCTCGGCGGGAAGGGCGAAGCCGAGATCTTCTTCGCAGTCCCCGCTAGTGCTCAGCTGACGCTGAACCTCGACGCCTCGGCGGGAGTTGAGAAGACCATAAATAGCGGTGCCGACGATGGGTGCGCTTTCTTCTTCCTCCTCTTCCATTTTTTTTAGTCTCAATTGATACCGCCAGGACCACTGTCACTCCCCCCTCATTCGGTGGTTGTGTGAATGTTGCTGCAGACTTGAACGTCAACGTTGGTGCGGACGGTAGCTGTGAGTAACCGTCTCCCGATTCTTTTCGCCCACGCTAATGGCGGAACCAAACAGTCTTTGGTTTATTCAACAAGGTCGCATCCAAGTCGCTCTTCAGCAAGAACTTCCAGATCTTCAGGGTACGCAGCTCAAAGCGGATGCTGATTCTAAAACTAATCATCGTGATCTTCAGAAATGCTTTGGGGACCAGGCTACCACCGCCCGCCGTTGGGCGGAACCGTCTTCGCTCGAACGTCGCTTCGACTTTGCCTGCCCCGCTGGCATCGGCGCTCCAGCCAAGTCGGGTATCACCGATGGAACTATTGACGGCGCGAGGTGCGTCTGCTAGTGCTCTCCTCGCATCGATGACCTCGCCGCTAACCATTTCTTTCTGAATCTACAGCATCGAGTCTTCCTCGGAGGTCCCCGCGTAAGATGAAGCTATTCTGTGCTGCCTGTTCGTTTCGCCGTATATACCCTATCGTATAATAATCATTTCCCTCGTTCTGCCGCTGTAGCGCATGATGTGAGAACCGATAAGACTAGATGAAACCGTGACGCTGTGACGCATTTCCATCAAGAGTCATGCTTGCTTGCCGCTATTAGCCATCAACGGCTTCGCACTGCTTGTCTCCTGCTTCCATGCACCATCTCATCACAGCCATCCGAGCGAAGCTAGGCCGTCGGCACTTTTCACGCCCCGCTGCTGCATACATCCAACATGTTTCGAGCCAAAGCTTCCCCCGGTGCTGGTACAACTTCACCCGGTAAAAACTCGCGCGAAATCACCCCCACTGGCGTGGTGGTTGGCCAGGGCCGTCCATCGTACGGTCATTTATCATATTCTAGCGCATAAATTAAACAAAATTAAATACAGGATCACGCATCCAAGCTATAATAACTGTAAATCGACTCTAGAACGCTCTCGAAATCGAAAACGCAAGGAGGGGACATCGCCATGGGGAATAGGACTGGAGCCTCTTCGGTCAAGCCATCTTTGCCTGGCCCTGTGCGCCGCAGCGACACGGCGGTGCTGAGCAAATACATCCACTAAGGCGCGGAAAAACACCACATTGGTCAGAACGGCACTTATTTTAAGATGTGTTACAAGTCAGACTCACTATGGCTGCGCAGGGCGTTGTTCGGGGTAGTGTCCGTACCCTCCGTAGCCCGCGGAATATTCGTTCGGCGCGGCGCCCTGGTAGCTGCACGAAAAGCAAGTTAGTTCTGGTCATACTGCGAGTCAGAACTGCAGAACTGACTATGGTTGTGCAGAAGATGTCGCGTAACCCGTCGGATAGGCTTGGCTCGCTCCTGCTCCCTGCTGGCCATAATACCCCTCCACATAGGAAGTCTGACCGTGACTCGTAGGGTGCGGTGTCTTTGAGCGGGAAGAACTCGGATTTGGACCCGGCTGATAACCCGTTGCTGCGTCATACGCTGCATACGGGTGAACCAGATGGACGGGCGCGGTGGGTCCCGGAATTGCTGGCCGTCGTCGAGACGCTGGTGGGCGCATCACTGCTCCAACAGCGACGTCCATGTACTCGCAAATCAGTCCCTTGCGAACACATCTTGCGCAGGTGTTATCTCGCGGGTTGGACGTCGCTTCGCACTGTTTTTTTCGCACTCATGTAAGTCGAGCGATACAACGGGTGGGTAAACGTTTACCTTGATATGTCGCTTCCTGCAAGCGACGCACGCCATATGTGCCCTGGGACCTTTTCCGTGCGACTGGGACTGAGACTGGGACTGGGGTTGCGACATCGGGGAGTATGTGGCCGGGGGTGGGTGGGTTGTAGCGGTCGCCGGTTCATCGTCGTTGAGGAGGAAACCAAGATTCATTCTATGCACCAGCCTCTCTTCAGCGCCTGGGGTTGCGCTCTCCGGTCCTGTGCGGTCATGGCTCTCTTCCCCGTGCCCGTGGTTGAATAGAGCCATTTTGCTTTCGTGTTTCTTGTTCGGGGTCGTCAGTCCGTAAGTTATGGTACGCTGGGTGGGTAGGTGGGAGTAGTCGCCGGTTCAGCGTTGTTGAGGAGGAAACCAAGATTCATTTTATGCGCCAGCCTCTCTCGAGCGCCTGGAGTTTCGCTCTCCGTGCGTGTGCGGTTCCCATGGTTGCATAAAGCCATTCACTGCGTTCCGTGGCCCCCTGCCTCAGGTGAGTCTCTACCCGAAGGCCAGAGATGGCCGGACGGGACGGGCGTGTAGCGGCTTAGACGCTCATAGTCCACTAGTAGACCCGGCT
Organism: Mycena amicta; assembly: GCA_029282125.1. Taxonomy (NCBI): domain Eukaryota; kingdom Fungi; phylum Basidiomycota; class Agaricomycetes; order Agaricales; family Mycenaceae; genus Mycena; species Mycena amicta. The sequence goes on from JARIHP010000080.1 coordinate 153,517, forward strand.
ACCTAACTAGACTGCCGAGCGTCTAGCCAGTCGTCGCCGTGTAATCGGTTTACAGCCCTCTCGGTTGCTAGGTGGACGTCCGCGATTTTTGAAGCCGCTAGCAATCACTGGCCGGGATTTGGGCTAACTAGTGCGTTGGTGTTTGTTGAAATGCTGTCCAACGATACGATATGACTCGATGATACTAGTATATCTTTGATATGTCGTCGATACGGTCGATACGACACGGCCTTGACCCACCTCCAAGATGCGATATGATATCGATATGATACGAAATCGAATGATATATCGTGCCGGTGAGTACTAGTCAACCCAGACGGTCATAAAGACAACTCAGACACAAAATCGCAACACAGACACAAATGTGTGTGACTTGAGACTTGAGTTAATCTCTGTCTCTGTCGCTGTCGCTAATCAAGTTACAAGCTCTCAGCTTCACAACGAGGGAAACAAAGAGCTCATCTGCGGAGTCCCCGTCGGCTTCGGGCATATGGTGCCTCCCGACCTGTGTCTCCCTAACGATTGTCTCCCTAACGATGTTCGCCAATACCAGTTCACGACTCCACAGCCGCCATTCCACTCTGAGTCGCCAGAGTTCATTCCCGTGGTGGCTCCTCCCGACGACCTTCTCCCCGGCGAGCTTTTCTATCACCATCCCACGATCTCACAGCTGCCATTCCACTGCCTGGTGCCGGGGTTCGTCCCTGAGATGGTGTCTCTGCTTGTTGCCTAGGACAGTTTGCTCGGGGATGCTTCCCTTGACGACGGCCCGGGTCCCGAATTTGACGTGTTCCTCGTCAACTTGGGCCTTAACCCATCGCTGTTCCACGTGCTCATACTCGCGCGTCCGTCCCATGACCTCCTTGCCCGGCCCGATGGACCACTAGGCCATCGCAGGCATGGCAGATTACTCTCTGAGGGCCGGTTTTTTTTTCCTTGATGAAGTGTAAAATACTGTACTTCAGACCGGACGATTCACGAAGTTCGGAACTTTTGCACACCGAAATGATTTGATTTATCACAATTGAAGAAACAAACAAAAACTGGGTGTCACCCATCTGAACATCTGGTTTGAGTTGTACTGTGGTACAGCATGCGGCTGAACACTGATACCCCCCTGAGCTCTAAACCCCGATCTCTTGTTGGAGAGCATATCCTGGACCACAAGAGTGGCTGAAATCTTAAGGTGACACACTTGTATGTGCGAACAAGATGGCCTTGTCCTGCTCCTATGGTGGACTTGGGTGGACTTGGTATCGGGTTAGAATGCATGGGAAGATGCGTGAAGGGATACCATTCCTTGTTAAATTCTGATGGTACTGGGGATAAGACCAGAGTGTCACAGTATCTAACGAGCCATTAATATTACATCGGAAAAAAAAAATGCTGAACAAGTGCACCAGTGAAGTTCGAACCTGGGCATCCTCGGGCAAGAGACGGAACAAACCGGATGTCACTTCCCAATAAGGCTAAATTGTAGTTTCGAAACGTTACAGGGCCGTTTTGGGTCCGAACCATCAGGACGCTTACGGCGATCGCGGTCATCTCGCTGACTTTAGTCTGGGTTCGATTCCCGATACTGACATTATTTTTTAAGCCCATCTATTATGTCCCGCGCATGTAGTGTTAACAATTACTTGGGAGCTTGAAAGAACGGGTCCGGTAGCCGAGTCCTGCCGTCGGTAGCAAACATGGACCGTGACACTGTCGATCATTAGTCACGTTTGCTTACCGCGATTAGCCATCACCGGCTTCGCACTGCTTGTCTCCTACCTCCATCTCATCACAGCCAACCGAGCGACTCCAGGCCGTCGGCACTTTTCACACCGCGCTGCTGCATACATCCCACCAACCCGTTTCGAGCCAAAGCTTCCCAATCCCGCCAATCCCGCAATGCCGGGAAGCGGTAAAAACTTGGTAAAACTCGCGCGAAAGCACCCCCACTGGCGTGGTGGTTGGCCAGGGCCGTCCATCGTACGCTCATTTCCCGTATTCTCCCGCATAAATTAACAAAATTAAGTACAGGACTTATGCATCCAAGCTAAGTACAATAACTGCAAATCGACTCTAGATTCTAGGACGTCTCGAAACGCAAGGTTGGGGCATCGCCATCGGAGTGGAACGGTGAACCTCTTCTAACGAAGCACCTGGGCCTGTGCGCCACAGCGACACGGCGGTGCTGAGCAAATACATCCACTGAGGCGCGGAAAACACAGCATTGGTCAGGACGGCGCTTATTTTCGAGGTGCGTTACGAATCAGACTCACTATGGCTGCGCAGGGCGTTGTTGCTGCTGCTCGGGGTAGTGTCCGTACCCTCCGTAGCTCGCGGAATGTTCGTTCGACGCGGCGCCCGGGTAGCTGTACGAAAAAGTCAGTTCCGGTTATACTCCGAGTCAGAAATGCAGAACTGACTATGGTTGTGCAGAAGATGTGGCGTAACCCGTCGGATAGGCTTGGTTCGCTGCGGATCCGGGTCCCTGCTGGGCGTAATACCCCTGCACATAGGAAGTTTGACCGTGATTCGTAGGCGGTGGCTTTGAACGGGAAGAACTCGGATTTGGACCGGGCTGATAACCCGTTGCGGGCGTCATACCCTGCATACGGGTGAACCAGATGGACGGGCGAGGTTGGGCCCGGAGTCGCTGGCCGTCGCCGAGACGCAGGTGGGCGCATCGCCTCTTCGACGGCGGCATCCATGTACTCGCAATTCAGTCCCTTGCGAACACATCTCGCGCAAGTGTTATCTCGGGCGTTGGACGTCGCTTCGCACTGTTTTCGCAAGAACTCATGTAAGTCGAGCGATACGACGGGTGGATAAATTGTTTACCTTGATATGTCGCTTCCTGCACGCGACGCACGCCATATGTGCCCTGGGACCTTTTCCGTGCGACTGGGACTGGGACTGGGACTGGGACATTGGGGAGTATGTGGGTGTGTGGGTCGGAGCAGTCGCCGGTTCAGCGTCGTTGAGGAGGAAACCAAGATTCATTTTATGCGCCAGCCGCTCTCGAGCGCCTGGGGCTGCGCTCTCCGGTCGGGTGCGGTCATGGCTCCCTTCGCCGTGCCCGTGGTTGAACATTTTGCTTTCGTGTTTGGCTCGGGGTCGTCAGTCCGTAGGAGTTATGGTACGGTGTGTGGATCCCCGCTGATCTGAATCTGAATGGATGTTGTGGTTCGTCGTTCAGTTGGTGGTGAGTTGAGACAAGGACGCAGAAGAGAAGATGGAGGATCAGAGCCCATTGAGCGGGTTCGCGGTGTGTGGTTTTATGAGTCTTGACAAAGCAATACAGCACTGAAAAAAAAAACAGCTCTGAGGAAGCCGCACGAAAGGCCGGACACTTTGCCAGTTATTACAGTAGGTGACTCATCACCATCCGTTTCAGAAGGTTTTAGTGGGACGGTTGGCGCTGCTGTTATAGTAGTTTTACTATCAACAAGTCTGTGGAAGACCGTGACCGTGGATCGTAGCTACTTCTGAAGTCCGTCGACAGAAGCTGAGAGAAAAGAATTCCGACGCATGCATCAGAGATGAAACCGCCCATTGCCGTCTTCCGAAGAGCGAGGGGAAGCAAGAGTTTTGACCGGCGTCTACTAGTTTCAACGACAGCAATTCATTTGATGCATATTGTGTTTCACCTTGCTGGACACGCCGCAAGCTAGATGGAAGGACGTGGCATGATATAAAGCATTGGAACTTGAATTCCGCCTTTCCTTCGGCGAAACTGACAACGAGTTTCGGAATTCGATGTTCGTTTTCCGTCTCTGCCCGTGCGGAGTCGCTTGACCGAGCTTGCGAGGACATCGGAGCCGGTCTAATAATGCTGTATCTGTTGGGAAGACCGAGTCCCCGTGGCGCATCTCCAGGTCTCCAGCAGCCAGGGCACCAACGAGTACCGCGACGGAGTTAGCGGATGGGTCATCCAAGTTCAAGTTGATCACCGTGCCGCCGTCGATGCATTGATTGATGGTTCCCGGTTCGGTTCCTGAATCCTGAAGAATCATTCAATCGAGTTGATAAGTCGGAGTCGAATTATGCGGGATATGACCCAGGCAATTAGCGAAGGATAGTATACTGCGGCCGCCAGGAACTTGAACTACGACAGTTGACGTCGTAAAAAGTTACTAAAAATTGACGGGTTCCATTCAATTGCTATTTCGCCTCCCGGGGAAGGTTATACTTCGGCTCAAGAAAAGTAGCGAGATAAATTCGAATTCCCGCGTTTGAAACACCACGCGTACGCCTGTTTGCCGTTGATCTGGCAATTAAGTCGCGAGGTCCTGATGTTTATAATGGCGATAAAGTGAAGCAGGACTGGTGAGTTTGTGCTCTCTCCCTAACTTGGAGATGTCGGAGAGGTCTTCAGGCGGACACGCCGACACTGAGGGCTGATTTCTCATCTATACTGTCATCCGCTTGCACGAGAATACTTACGACTGTTGTGGGTTCGCGCCGTGCTAGATAGGACATGCCTTCGCCTACACCCCTAGAACTTTTCTCCTCTGTTCCTTGAGATCCTCCCAAGGAGGCAGATTGAACAGCTCCGGCAGCTGGTCCCAGCGTCCATCGAGAAGGTCGTCGAAGCGAACACTCTCGAATTGCAGACAGTTCCCACATAGATGTCCCCGATTGAGAGCCGGCTGACCGAGAATGCAAGCATCATTTCCCACCTGGTGCAATGCGCCGTGTGCCCTGAGGATATCGAGTCGCGCAACGGCGCAGCCTGCAAAGTTCTCGCAGGCACTGTCGGGCACCTCGGTGATGAGGGACAGATCCAGAACGCGGATGCGCGAGAGACGACTTCTCCACAAAAGGACATGTTTGAGCTGTGGACCATCGAGCTCCGTGGGAGGGATTTCGATCAATTTGTGCAACGGGACGATGGAGAGGCAGTATCGTGCGACTGGCAAGATCCACAAGGCATCCACCTCACGGGCAACTTGGGTAATCGCGACAACGGCCAGCGGGCTACTTGTCATATGACTCCACTGCTCGGCGCAGTCGTCAACGAAGTTGACTGTGTCGGGCGCTTGATTGTAATAGGCACGGTAGGAGTCGAAGTAGAAGCAGCCGTCAAGGTGACCGAGCGCGCGGCGGAAGAGATAGTCGACGTCGTATTTATGGGCAAGACGGAGAACGCTCAGAACCTCGGAGAGATTGATTCGGGCGGGCGGTGGCATGAAGTAGCTGGGCAAGAGGTTAGCCCTACACAGGCGAGCAAGTGTCTAGTGACGCACCGAGAGTTGAAAATCGCCCGGAGGAAGTGTAAAACATCTGCGGGCTGGTCCGGGAGAACAACCACAGGACATCCCTCCACCATTTCGTCGGCGGTGTCCGGCTGCGGAAAGGCGAGCATGTCCCGGAAAACGGTAGATTGCAAGGCCAAGAGTGAGCGATAGACTTTGAAGAGGGTGGCATGCGCGCGGACAACGATTGTGCCATCTTCGAACCAGAGACCTTCGGCTCTGGTGAACGGTTCCGCGGCCGGGTCCATTTCAGATGGTGGTTACGGTCCAACGAGGATTGATGTGACAGTCACATGTGACGATGCATTACGCAAGCACCGCGAGACATCCATCAGCGCATCAGCGCCGAGTAACTCACTTGCTCCGCACCACCACCACCGCCTCACGGAGACGACAACATAGCCATGGATTCCTCCGCCGTCAACACGAATCTCACCATAGACGACTTCGACAGCATCCTGTCCTATGCCGACCAGAGCGCGTGGCAGACACCGGACCCGTCCAGCGCGAGCTTCGATGCGAAGGGGAGCGAGTGGCTCATGGGGACATATCATTCGACGGACGTGGTGAACGCCTCTGTTAACTTCAACTTCACTGGTATGTTACCACTTGAGTCCAGTTCCAAGCTCACCAGGCTGTGAACAGGTCCAGCAATATACATCTTCGGCGCGTCGGGCCCAGACTACGGTTCCGTGGAGCTGGTGCTGGACGGTCAATCCACCGTAACGAGCGCGTATTCCGCCAGCAATGCATCGTCGCCGTACATTCTCTACAGCAACTCCGGGTTGGCATACACGGAGCATACGTTGACGCTGCGCAATCTTGGGAAGCGGAACTCGGATGGTGGTGGGAACAAGTTCTTGTTGGATTTTCTGAGGACGACGGTGCAGCTTGCGCCGCCTGGGTGAGTTCCTTGTTTAGAAAAGGTGTTTATTTGATGCCTCCAGCGCGACGGCGACGAACCACACACTCGAGGAGACGGACGCGAATATCACATACTCGGGGACCTGGGGCAACAACAAATCGCCCAATTTCAGCGGCGGCGGGTCGACGTATACCAACGAGGACAATGCCAGCTTTGAACTCCAGTTCAATGGTGCGTCGTCTATCGTCTCTCCCGCACGTCAATAGATAGCTCACCTTCTCGCAGCCTCCGCCATCTACGTCTTCGGCGACAAGAAAAACGACCACGGCCTGTACACCGTCAGCCTTGATTCTGGCGCTCCGCAGACCTTCGACGGCGTTTCGGGATGCGGCGGTGCATTCGCCATGACGTGCGAGCAGCAGCAGCCCACGCTAGCATACTTTGCCTCGAACCTCGATGGCCGGACGCATACGCTGAAGTTGACGAATTTGGCGGGAGCGAATGCGTCATATTTCGGTGCGTGTTATGATTACTTTTTCTTTGGGAGGAAGCGGGATACTCATGCAGAGATTGTGGGGTGTAGATCTGGACAGTATCGTGCTAAGCGTACCATCCGTCTATGCGCCGAGGAATCTTTCTACCACGGGTGATTCCACCGCTTCGAGCTCCGGGTCCCCCTCCCAACCAGGACCGTCGACATCTGCAAGTGCTACGCCATCGAGCGCCTCCCGAGGAGCCGTCCCGCCCATTCTCCATCCGCTCTTGTTACTACTGGGGTTCCTGTGGGTGATTTACGGACGACGGGGTCGGATATTATGAGCATGTATTCGCAAGAGAGACTCTCAATGCAGCCGTGTCATGATGAGAACTCGGCGGAAGATAAACTCAACGAGGAACTGGATTCAAGATTAAGCCACACGAAGAGATGCATTCATCAAACATTCGGTAGGGATACAACACAAACTTGGTCTATAAGAGACGGCCAGACGAGCTATTCAAAGGCCGAAGACCTGGTTCACGGCATCGAGTTCCTTCGCCTCGAGCCCACACAGGCATGAGCTCCCTGCCCCAAGCAATCCTTCGGTCGCGACAACAACCTTGCCCAGCGCGATCAACACGACGGTGAACTGCTGCGCGGTGCAGATCCCTTGAGCGACGAGCGGGGCAGCCAGGCTGGCAAGGGCAATGAACGCGGAGGCGAGGGCCTGCTCGGCGGCCGTGGGCAGCTGTAGGAGTTCGTTGAACAACGGGGCCGTGATACAGTCGACGAGTGGGACTCCGGTGACGAGCTTGCTGACGAGGTCCGGCGGGTTGGAGAGCACCGAGGACAGAACCCTGGTGACCGGAATGGCGCCAGTGCCGGGGTTAAAGCACTCGCCGAAGAGCCCGTTGGAGCCGTTGACGATTCCGGCCGAGGTGAAGGGGGCGCCCTGGGGCGGGAAGAAGGCGTACAAGGTCGCACCGATCTGCACGTTGGCACTGAGGAGGAGGGGATTGGAGGCGGTTGGGCTGGCTCCGAACGCCGACCCCGCAGCCTGTAAAGTGTTCAAAGCGCTGGCGCACTTCTTGGACGCGGGACTGAGGTTGGTCTGCATCGAGTGGGTGAGAAAATCGGGGGAACGAGGTCCGAAAGACATACGGTTCTGGCCTCAAGTTCCTGAGCAAGGCGTTAGTTAATGAAGAGACAATGGATGGAGAAGGTACCGAGGGAGCACCGAGCACGCTGGGGAGCGCGATGGCAGCGAGGATGAGCGATTTAGAGAAGAGCATTGCTGTTTGTTAACTGAGCTGAGCTGAGAGGTTCGAGGGATGAACTGGCTGCTCTGGTCGCATTCGCCTGGTCTTTATACTTTGGTTCGAGGATGCACGTGCAGACTGAGAGCCGAACTGCAAGAGGGATCGACCAGACAAGTGTCCTCCTGAGCGATGTATCGCAAGTCACAGTATTCCACTTCGGGTCGCCCATTGGGCGGTTCCTTCGGGATCCGAGGATGGAAAGCACCAGGGCAAGATCAGCCCCGCGGCACTCCAGCTACTCCGTGCGCGGGTCGGCGGACTCGGTGAGGTTAAATGAGCGTCCAGAAGTTCGCATCGTGAAGGCCGCGGTCGCGCACAGGCCTAGTTAGACCACCAGGGGCGGAATCAGCTCGGATCTTGCAGTTTTACGCAACGCTAGGCGTCTTGACACAAATGCAGATCCATAAACGGTCACCCCAAGCTTCAGAGAGCCACACAGTGCGAGTTTACGGGCTTTGCTGCGCTAGCTATCGTTGAAGCGAAAGACAAGCCGAGTTGAAGGCGAGCACGGAGTCCATTCTCCAGCTTCTCAACCAGCAGGTTTACGATGAGCTTGTACCTGTGGAGCGCTGGCTGTTGTGCGGGCGAAAGACAAGCCGATTTGATGGGAATCATGACTCATGATCAGCAGGTTCCTGCCAAGCACGACCAAACACTCTCATCACTCTCGCCTCCCACAAATTCTGAGTTCTCGCTTCTCCACGACGGCAAATACCACCGCTCAACGTTGGCTCAACGACTCGGACTCGGAGACTCCCGCCACTCACTCGGGACTGGCCCGCCGGCATGCACAGGCATTGGCACTCGATGGTCGTCGCGGCGACGACGTCGCCACAACGCCCTTCAGTGGGTTCTCATCTACTAGTAACCGTCAGTCGTTCCCACTCCCGCTCCCATATGTATGCACCTAACTATGGCGTCCCAGTCACTGGCATTCCCGCCCCATTCTTCCCTTCAAACGAGACGGCATCCTGCAGCCGAGCGCTGAGGCACGGAGGCTGTATGTATCGCCCCACAAGTAATCAATCGCATCCATCTAGTTCCAGAGTTCGCCGCGATCGTTGCTCGTCCCTGGAAGGCCCCAAGTCTCGGATATCTTCCCAGGAACTCAAAATAAAAAGGCGCTTCGGGCGGGGATGATTCGGTGTTTTCGCCCTGTCCCCGTCACTGGCCATGGGCATGGCGGACGCATACCCGGTTGTCTCTGTGGTGTCTGGACAGTGCGTTGCTCCGCAGACTATCTTCGACTAGCAATTGACCCCCCACCTGTAGCCGCACGAGCAATTACTTCCACTTTATTTCTCTCAGTGAGCATGGCCCGTTTCCACCCGATTCATGCTTACTCCCCTAACTCAGCGATCCTCTACTACGACCACCTTCTCACCTTTCCGGCCGAAGTCCAGTACTTTTGGAAACAACGAAAAGGATCAAGCTTCTTCGTCTTCGTCGGACTGCGATACTTTTCGTTGCTGGCGAACATTGCGGTCATTTTGTTGAACCTAGGGGGTGTACCTTATGAGGTGTGTTGCAATACCTCCGCCTCTCAGCTCAATACTCACTTGCTTTCGATAGCGGTAAGATCTCTTCGACTTTGGATCTCCCGTTAAAGTTCGAGCAGATGTGATCTTTGGAACAACGCCAGCGCAGTTTTCCTCTTGGTCCAATGCATCGCCGTCGCTGGTACGCGCTCGCTGTGTACACTCATTAGCCTACTGACATTGATTCTTTCCCCAGGTGTATTTGGCCTCCGCGTGTGCGCCATCCACGCCTTCAACAAAGCGATCATCACCTTGTTTCTCGTCGCTGCATGTATAACAGTCGCCCTTGCAATTGTACGTCCCACTGCGTAAACCAGTCACCGCGTTTTGCTTATCAACCGGCAGTGGTCTCTCACCGGCCCGCCGTCCGAACTTCTCTCAGGAATACCGATACCGGGATGCATTTGGAGTACTCCTCGCGAAAGGCCCGTTCATCCTCTTTCTTCCTTCCTGATTCCTCTCATATAACTTGACTCGCAGTGCGATCCGTACGGACATTTCCCCGATTACCGGAACCAAGGGCTGACAGCTCTCAGGAATGGCCGGCGCGTGGCAAGCTCAGTGCGCAGATTCCCTTTCCCCATCCTTCCCAGTCGCATCCCCTCATATAATATTACCAATAGGCTGTTCTGCGACGTTGTGGTACTAGGACTCACCGTTAGCCGTGCGCTCAAGCAGCCCGTCTTGGTGCGGGGGTCGCTGTTGCGCAATATGCTACGGGACGGTGAGCGCACTTCTCTCTTCGGTTTTTCAATTGATCGACGGCGCATATTGTAGGGTTGTTGTATTTCAGGTACGTCGCAACTACCCGAGCGTCCGCACTTGTTGAACGAAGACTTGCACTTTAGCGTCTTGGCGATGGTGAATCTCGGGAATATCCTGATGTACTACGTGAGTTTTTCATCCCGCCCCCTGCGGCCAACTGACGACGACGACGACGACGCACAGATCGGAGACGTGGGTACCCGAACTCTCACAAAATTCATATCGTTAACCGACCCGACAGACGTGGATGTCATCCAGCCTCTCGTGGTCTACCTCCACGTATGCCTATTCCATTCCATGCTGTGTGGTCTCACAGGCAGAATCTTCCACAGGATCTCCGTAGCGATGATCGCCCGCTTGATGCTTAGCCTTCGTGAAGCAGCGGATCCGACAAGGACTGGGGAGGAGGGGAGCTTCTTGGAGCAGAGCGCGTTGGTGTTTGATACGAATTCAAAGGCAGTTGAGGTTGAGGTTGAGGTATCTAGGAGTAGTAATAGGAGTAGTCAAGCCAGCTGGTCTGGCACGGGAGATTCAGATACGGTTTGATCATCACGGTGCCGGGTAGATGATAGACGATACACAGGAAGTTCTTAACGAAAGTACAGATTTTACACGTCTCCTTCATGCTTCATTTATCGCCAAAAAGTCCACACTCGTTATCCTCACCCTCGCATCCTCCTCCTCATGCTCGCCTTGCCAGCGTCCATGCCCGGTTTCAGTCATAATCCCCACGTCGGCGTTCCGATGCAGATTCAGCATTAGTCGCGAGATCATCGTCACTGCGATGCTGTATATACCCCGGGCCGCGCGTTCAGTGATAGCGAGAGGATAGCGAGAAGGGGTACTCACGTGGATGTGAACCAGGATAGGCTGTCCGCTGTCCATTGCTGCATTCAAGCATCAGTGGTGCGGGAATGGATGGAGGGATGGGTTTAATCACATCGCCGAGCTGCCCGAGAGTGAGGATCAGCAAGCCTGAGCGCTGGTGGGGAGGCGAGAAGGGAAGGGAATGGCTCACGTAGTACATGAGTATGTTTGCAGCGTTAACGATGGCGAGGACTCTGTTCAAGCATGCAGTAGTACCCAAAGGGAGCTGACTACGCGTACCCGAAATATAGCGCGCCTGCGGAGGTAGCCCATTATTGATTGACAAGGAAAGAGGAGAGAGGAAAGGGAATGTACCATCACGAGCTATAATCGCCAGGATGGAATACTGCACTTGTATTTTGTAGTGCACGGAGCGCCAGATGGTGAGTCCGAAGACGAGGAGGTCGCAGAAGAGTCTGTCCGGCAGGTTGTTACTACAGGCGTAGATGAGTATAGGTTGACGACGCACTGAGCTTCCCAGGCGATGGCCATTCCTAGGAAGTAGGAAGATGTGAGCGTGGAATTGAAGAGGAGGGGATTGTTCACGGACGATGTGCGCTGAGACACTCTTAGAGGAAGCGTAATTCGAGGAGGGAGAACGACGTACATATGCGGCGAGACTGCATACTGACACCCAGGAACTTCCAGCGCGAGAACCCACGTTTGTCGAGAGATCGACCACTAAGCGGCGATAAACAACTTCCTTGATTCTTCGTTCGGGCTCACAATCGCCAACGAAAGCGGTACACAGCCGACGACGGCGAGGAGAGCGAGGATTGGTTTGCTGAAGTTGTATATCGCGTATATTCGGAGGCCGAGAACGTCTGTGGGAAGGACGAGTTGGGTTAGGTGTCGTATGGAGCCGAGGAGATGGGTACTAGTAGTATATGGGTACGTACTTCCAACGAGGATGCATTGTACGATAATCAAGGCGATTTTGCCGAGATTCCATGCCTGGCAGCGCTGTTGGTTGCTTGTATTAAGCTCATGTATGCCTCGACCGAGTGCTCCCGCTCACCTCAATCGACACCGTCCCGAAGGTCAAGAACACCATGCTGATGTTGCTGACGAGGGAGATGTAGCGCAGGGGAATGAAGAGGAAGAAACTGAAGCGCTTTCTCTTGCGCCATACATATTCGATCTCGGGGCCGAGTGTGAGGAGGTGGTCGTAGGAGAGGATAACTGTATGTGCATGGACATGAATGAGGAGTAGTAGAGGAAGGTATGGCTCACCGAAGGGTATCAGATACCACGCATTCGCCCAGCGGCTGGGAATGCGGTTAGGTTAGGTAGAGCGATGAGGGACAGACGGCGAGCTTACTGCCCCCAGACGAGCGCCGAGAGCGCTGGGTCTTGCGGAGACATCCAACGGCGAAGGAGGTGGAAGACGGACTGAGGATCGGAGGGTGGGAGGGAAGGAAGGATGGGAGGAGCGCCCGTCGCTCGAGCGCTGGACCACACGTACATTCCAATCCATCATCCTTCCGTGCGATGTACAGCCAGCGCTTTCAGAGTCATTTTTATAGACGGCCGACTGCCGGGATCAACGCCTTGAATGCACTCAGACGGGATTTACACTGACTGGATCGCAGGCGATGCGGTCGACGCGTGTATAGCGGGTAGAGAGCAATGCCGAGGAAGCACAGGCGGACAGTTGAGCTGATCAACACTAGCAGTCGACGCGTGCCACTGATGAGATGGAGGCAGGAGACAAGCAGTGCGCAGCCGTTGTCGTTGATGGCAAATAGCGGCAAGCAAGATCATGATGGAACGCGTCATCGCACCTTGTCGGCTTCCTCCATGATGAGGCGTCTGCACCCTAGGACTCTCGGTCTATCGCGCTCGCATCCTGGGGTCGTACTTGCGGTCGTTCCACGGCTCAGGCTCCGGATCCACTTTGCACACATGCCTCTGAATCAGAACTCGGACTTTGCCCCGGGCTCAGTGCTCAGTCGGATTCATTCACAACGCAAGAGGCAATCGAAGACCGAGGTAAGAAGTTACATTCTTCTCAGCCGTTATTAATAAAACAAATTCACTTTGCCACAAAGGAATACTTCCCAGACCCCACCTGGACCTGCATCGGCGCATTCCCACTCGACGACACCACCGTAACACCCTTTGCCTGCGCCACAGGCTTCCCGCCCTCGGACAGACTCCTCGCCCCCGAGGCAAACGACACCACTGCGGAAACGCCGACGGGCAGCGTAACGTCCAGGGCCAGTGCGGCGCCGGTGATGGTGTACGAGATGGTTAGGTTGCCAAACGGCGTCAGCAACCACCCGCTGGCGCTGGGGATCGAGCTGGTGAACAGGGGAGCGATGCTGACGGTCTTGAACGCTGTGCTGGTTGCCTGGATCCCGAGGACGGACTTGTAGTACCAGTCCTCGAAGGTGCCGAGGAACATCTATACTGGACTCAGACACCAGCCGGCGAAAGAAGTGCAAGAACATACATGATCATGCGAGCGCGCATCGACCCACCATCCCTCCCACAACGACGTGCCCCCATTCTCGATCCAAAATCCCCAGCTCGGGTACGTCGTCTGCTGTGCGACCGCCAGCGCGACATCCGGATAGCCATACTTCGTCAACACCGGCAAAATATGTTTGGTGCTCAACGCCCCAGTGTTGAGATGCCCCCCGCGCGCGCCGTTGACGTCGGCGACAACACCGTCCGCAACCGTTTGCGCCTGCACTGCATCTGTGGTGAGGTTGAACGCCAGCGCAAGGAGGTTGTGCGATTGTCGGTAGTCGGCGTCTCCGTTGCCCGCGTAGTGGCCTAGACTGGCGTTGAAGAACGCGGTGTTGAAGGAGCGTTTGACGGACGCGGCTTGGGACGCAAAGGTCGCTGCGTCGGCCGTGTTTCCGAGAGTCGTTGCGACCGTGCTCATGACGTCGAGCATATGGTATCTGGTTTGCCCACTCAGCGATAAAACTCGCAGAGAAATTGATACACGTACAGATATGCTGTTGCAGGGACCCGCGTATCTTCTGCGGGGTTCCCATTAGGCGCGTCCTACACACACTGTTTAAACGATCCAATATGAAACGGTTCACGACACGACTCACCGGTGCAAGCCAATCCCCGAATATCGTGTTCGCGAGGTTATTCGGCGACCGGCCCAGCTCAAACTCGATGTACGCCTTCATCCCCGCGTAGTTATCCGACAACGCACGCAGGTCCCCCCGGTACGAGTAGAGCCACGCGGGTATCAAGATCAGGGCGGCGCTATATGATCATGAGCTTTTGAGCAAGTTCTGGTGAAAACTCACTGCCAAGGAGGGGCCTGATCCACGTTCCCGTTAGCATTCGGCACATACACCCCCGGCGACCCATTCCCACCCGCCGGGATCGAGTCCTGCAGGTCCTGCGTGTACTTGTTGAGCAGCCCCTGCGAGTCGAAGTTCATGAGGAGCATCTCCTTCAGGCTCGTCAGCATCTTGCGGTAAAAGACGACGCGGAACAACTCACAGTAGACAGCTGCGCATCGCCCGACCACCCATTCTTCTCAAACGTCGGACAATCCGTCGGTATCGAATGGACGTTGTTCAGCATCGTGCGCACAGACGCGATGTGCAGCTGATTCAGCAAATCGACGGAACACGCAAAATCGCCTGCTGGCGCAAGGTCGTCGTGCACCACTTGCCCGATGATGTCCGCGGGCGTGGGTGGGGACGACCCCGCGGGCCAGCCGGAGATCTGGATGTATTGGTAGCCTTGCGGGTGAGTTTGGTTCAATGCATCAAGAATCGACTCGGAGAAACCCATACCTTTATACGAGAACTTTGGCTCAAACACTTCCGCCGTACCAGTTCCCGCAAGCCAATACCGGTCCGTCTGGAAGTTATTCGCGTACGAGTGCGATGGGTCTAGGCAACGTAAGTGAGTAGATTTACGGCCCGTCAAAAAAGAACACTAACCCTGGTAGATAACCGTGCCATCGGGATTAAGCTTCTCCCCATAATGGATGGTCACCAGGCTTCCCTTGGCGCCGGTGACGCTGAGCTTCACCCAGCCGGCGACGACGCGCTCGAACGCCGCGACGAATTGTCTGTTGGGGGGGGATCGTGATGTTCAGCAATAGAAGCGGAGAGTTAATAGGACGAGGTAAGCCTCACCCAGGGACAGGCTGCGTGATATTGACGGGCGTGAGACTCGCGATGAGCCTCGTCGGGGGCTGGCTCGCATGCACAAGCGTGCCTTTCGGCGCAAGAGCCACCAGCGCAGTGTTCCATGCGCTATCGTCGAATGTCGGGAGGTTCCATCCGGGGATCTCGTAGCTCGCTACAAGACGCCGCTTGGTCAGAAAAACCCAAAGCCAAGTCGAAGAAAAACACAACACAACACACCATCATAATTCTCCCCACCAAAAATATCATCCAGCCTCGTCGGGCCCTCGACATTCCTCCAGCTCCCATCGCTGACGACGCGCTCCCTCGTCCCATCGGTGTACACCACGCTCAGCACTAGCCGCAGGACAGGCTCGCCGTGCCATGGCGCGCCGGCCCAGTTCGCCCCGCTCCCCTGCGTGACGCCGTAGTGCGAGCGGCCGAGTTCCGCTGCGAGGACGTTTGGCGCTGTTTTTCTTTCAGTGGTTTGTTGAAGAAGAACGAATGGAAATGTTGAAACGCACCACTACCGCCAGCCAAGAGACCCTTGACGTCCACGACGACATACTGCATGCGCGTGTCGTATTTTGTGAAGCCGGGCGTTAATACACGGTCCGAGATGGGTTGGCCGTTGAGTGTGATGGCGGCGTACCCGCCCGCGGCGTAGATGACGCGCGCTTGTGCGATTTCTTTGCCTAAGAAGAATGGGTTAGAGAAGAAGAAGAAGAAGAGGAAGAAGAAGAAGAGGAAGAAGAAGAAGAGGAAGAAGAAGAAGAACAAGGACGCACCACCGTTCGCCCCATCCAACACAAAGCCCTTACGCAGAAGCGGCGCAGGATGCTCGCCCAGCGGGTCAGGCACACCGACTTGATTATCCCAAGGCGCAACGCCGTATTTCCCGAGTACATTCGCCGCATTCCAATCCGCATCGTCAAAGTTGGGGGATTGCCAGTTGTCTGGGATGGGTGCACCAGGCGCTAGTGTCTTCCAATCCGCATCGCTCACGAGAGCATCACTGCTTCCATCGGAATACAATACCAATGCGGAGAGAAGCAACCCCGCGGGACCGACGTCTATATTCGTCGCTTGGACCGCAAACGCCACGGTCTGGGCACCTGCTGCAAGAGAGACGGGAATCGTCTCCGCGACCTGCCAGCCGTTCGGGTCGTTCGGCGCGGCACCGACCTGCACGCCGTTGACCCATAGGACGAACAGGTTATCCGCCGTGAGTACGATTTGCGCGGAAACGGGTGATTTGTTGCTGGTGGTGAGGGGGAATGTGCGTCGGAAGAGAACGTCGTCTGCCGCTGTGCTCGCCGCTGCGTCGGGGTCGTTCCAGATCCAGCTGGCGGTGGAAAGCGAGGGAACGGGCGTTGTGCGCGGGGCAACGACGACGTTGGTGTCCCAGGGACTGACGCCGTACGTTCCGAGCGAGATGGGAGCATCCCAGGATGAGTCAGAGGTGGATGGGAGCTCAAAGTCGGCGGGGATAGAGGTCGTGGCTTTCCAGGACGAAGACGTCGACGAGGTCAAGAGAACGGAGGAACTGTCGGAGAGGAGGACGAGCGCGGCAAAGAGGACACCAGCCGGGTTAGCCTGAGCGCCAGCATTCGTCGCGCGGATGGCAAAGACCAGCGACTCGGATGCTGCAGTGAGCGGAACGTCGCGGAAGATCTGTGCGTTCCTCCAGATATCCACCACATTCGGAGCACTACCGACCACCACTCCATTCGCATACAGCGTGAAGAGATCGTCGGCCGTCGCGAGAATCGTCGCGTTTACAGCGGTGAGGCCACTCGGCACAGCGTACGTGAGCCGTAGCGCAATATCACCCACAGGCGCAATCGGCGGTATCTGTCCAGGCGATGCGGTCCATATCCAGCTCGCACCGGTGGTGAATGCGTCCATCAACGCCTGCGGGACGAGCGTGGTGTTCTTCCCGATCCAGAGACTCGTGCCCCAGTCGCTCGATGCGAGGAACCCGGTGGTGAAGGTCGATTGCGCGGAGGTGGAGCCGGCCGATGAGACGACGGAGACGGTCCAGAAGTATTGTTGGTCGGAGGATAGAGGCGGGCCGGCGTACGGGGCGAGGTAGGGATTGGAAGAAGGAACGACGCCCGAGTCCCACACATCGGAGCCACCGGGAGCAGAGGCAGAGAGTGTGAGGCGGTAAGACGTTTGGGTGACGCTGCGTTCGGACGATCCGAGTTGCCACGAGAAACGTGGGGAGACGTCGATGCCTAGCGGCGCGGCCTGGTTCTCCACGAGAAGCGAGGAAAGTGTTACTTGCACGCCGTCAGACTCAGCTCAGTTCAACAGAAGAGACGACAAGACACACTTTGCGCATTGACATGAACAACACTGTGAGCCCAGGTAGGACGAGCCTGCGAGTCCCCCTAGGTGGGAGACAAGGTAGCAGTGAGGATCGCGCCAAGGACCCCTGAAAGTCGGGTGTGAACTTTGGTCAAAAATTTCCGAGATCCGGGCAAAAATGTCCGGACAAAATCGTCGCCGAGAGCCAAAAAATGTCCGGACATGGGGCAAAGTCCGACCGGGCCGGCGTTACCCGAGGAGGCCAAACGCTACACAAAACAGACCAAACACGCGGTTTGAACGCAAGGCCTCGCGGAGTCGTGCACGGCGTGGAAAGCAGGCCTACCGCTGCGCCAAATCAGCTTTAGGATGTCTTTGATGGCCAGCCCACCTCCACCCGACCTCTACTCCAAGGCCCTCAGCCAGCCGTTCCATGTCCGGACAACCGCCAAACTGACCTCGAAAATTTGACCTTTTTGTCCGGACATAGGCCAGGGTGTCCGGCCAAATTTGGGCCAAATTTGTCCGGACCACTACCCAAAGTTCCCACCCTACTTTCAGGGGTCCTTCGCGCCACCATCTCTCATCTGTCATCACCATCACCATCACATGATCATTCTCTTCTTGACGGTGCCGCTCACCCTTGCAGCTTTCCTCCACCGTCTTTCTTGGCTTGTGTTGTCTCTATCTGTTTGTTCAAGCATCTGGCCTCCTCTGGTCTCACTGCAGTCTTTTGCATCCGTCTCTTGGGCTGGATGCACGATTTTTCTCTGGATGACGGATTATGAAACTTCTGTCACGTCACGTCACTCGCATCACATCTACTCATCCTGTCGTCCTATTCGGGCAATTTTGGGGAATCAAGCTCCCCACCTAAGCTGAGTCAATTACTTTGTGCTATCTCGTCTTCATCTTTTCTTCCTCCGCTCCCTCTTCATTTTCCTTTATCTCCCCCTCTATTGCTGAGAGTGAGCAAATATATCAGGTCATGCCTGCTGGAAGCTCCAATCCAGGTACTGCCGTTCAGTGCCTAGGACTTCTTGTCTGGATGATCTGTCCAGTGCTTGTGTAGCTCTCGGGATGGAATTCTACCTCTCTTTCACCTCTCTTTACGTCTCTTTCACCTCTCTTTCGTCATCTTAATCCTCATTCTTTCTTGAATTTCGTACATCATCTCCCTTCCTTCATTCTCCCTTGCTTCTCCTTGCCTTTCGCGCAGCTCCTGTTGGGGTTTTCGGTCGTTTTCGATTCGCCCTCTAGCGAGCCTTTGGCTCTTGGTAGCTGTGCTCCTGTTTGGTGTTCTTGGGCTCCTCTTCTCCCTCCCGAAAGCCCGGGGGTGCCTTGGGTACAGGTCTTGACATCCCCTCGTTCCAGAACTCCTTCTTCAAGACTTCTTCCTTCCGAGGTGCGTCCGTTGTGCCTTCATGGGCAACGGAGCCTTTTGTTCTGGTTCGAGACGTGAAGGCCATGTGCGGCTTCACAGGGTGTCAAGTTCCTTGACACACCTTGCTTCTCCCAATCTTTGCCTCCTCGTCACTCTCGCTCTGACTCCCTCTCCGAGCATCTCTGGTGCGATGACGAGCATGCCTACCTTGTCGAAAAAGACGACGCCCAGGAGGGCAGGAAGCCCTCGTAGCTGCATCGCGAAGCCTTGGTGTCGAGGGTTTCCTCAAATAGCCGCTGGGGGAATCATGAGACCTTCCGTTCATCTTCTGTGGTCGTGGTCATGGGTTGGTTTGTGCACTTGGCGAACGGGATGTGTGTCGTGGGGGCCGCCCATGACCGTCGTTATGACACACGCACACCATCAATCAAGTCCTAACTCCGCCGTTGATGGCCGAGAATCGCGACACGTAGATTCCTCATTGACTCAGTACTCAGTTGCCGAGTCTTAGGAAGACCGGTGCGCCATGGTTGCGCAACTCCTCGATATTGGGCGCTACTTATGTCTGTAGATTCGATTGGAGTCCCTCGTTCGTCACGGGGTCAGGTCCTGGGCTGTGGTAGATCTTTCTTTTTCTTTTTCTTTCTTGGCTACCAGACCGCCGTTTGCCGATGTAGCCGCCTTCCACATTGATAACGATGAGCTTCGGACTAATCACCCTGGGCAGGTGGCAAAGAGCGGGAATTCAAAACCGAAGTACAAAAGAAACTACACGGCGCGAACACGATCTGGTAAACATTCATTTCTACGCGCCGGCGTTCACCCCAGTATTCACTTGGATCAGGTCAGGATCGTGTCAGGATCGTGACGGTGTTAGGTAGGTACAACGATACACAGGAAGTTCTCAACGAAGGTACAGATTTTACACGTCTCCTTCATGCTTCATTTATCGCCAGAAAATCCACACTCGTTATTCTCACCCTCGCATCCTCCTCCACATGCTCGCCTTGCCAGCGTCCATGCCCGGTTTCAGTCATAATCCCCACGTCGGCGTTCCGATGCAGATTCAGCATTAGCCGCGAGATCATCGTCACCGCGATGCTTGGGCCCCAGCGTTCATTGATACGAGAGGATAGCGAGAAGGGGTACTCACGTCGAAGTGAACCAGGATAGGCTGTCTGATATCCATTGCTAAACGCCGCGTTAGTAGTTGCGGGAATGGATGAATGGGGGCTTATGTAGTCACATCGCCGAGCTGCCCGAGAGTGAGGATCAGCAAGCGTTGGTGGGGAGGCGGGAAGGGAAGGGAATGGCTCACGTAGTACATGAGTATGTTGGCAGCGTTGACGATGGCGAGGACTCTGTTCAAGCATGCAGTATTACCCCAAGGGAGCTGACTACGCGTACCCGAAATATAGCGCGCCTGCGTAGGTAGCCCATTATTGATTGACAAGGAAAGAGGATAGAGGGAAGGGAACGTACCATCACGAGCTATAATCGCCAGGATGGAATACTGCACTTGTATTTTGTAGTGCACGGAGCGCCAGATGGTGAGTCCGAAGACGAGGAGGTCGCAGAAGAGTCTGTCCGGCAGGTTGTTACTACAGGCGTAGATGAGTACAGGTTGACGACGCACTGAGCTTCCCAGGCGATGACCATTCCTAGGAAGATAAGATATGAGCGTGGAATTGAAGAGGAGGGGATTGTTCACGGACGATGTGCGCTGAGGAACGCTTAGAGGAAGCGTAATTCGAGGAGGGAGAACGACGTACATATGCGCGGCGAGACTGCATACTGACACCCAGGAACTTCCAGCGCCAGAACCCAGGTTTGTCGAGAGATCGACCACTAAGCGGCGATAAACAACTTCCTTGATTCTTCGTTAGCGTGAATGACGGTGGGCTCACGATTGCCAAAGACAGTGGTACACAGCTGACGACGACGAGGAGAGCGAGGATTGGTTTGCTGAAGTTGTATATGGCGTACACTCGGAGGAGAAGGACGTCTGTGGGTGGGACGAGTTGGGTGCGTTGTCGTATGGAGCGGAGGAGTACGTACTTCCAACGAGGATACATTGCACGATAATCAAGGCGATTTTGCCGAGATTCCATGCCTGGCAGCGCTGTTGGTTGCTTGTATTAAGCTCATGTATGCCTCGACCGAGTGCTCCAGCTCACCTGAATCGACACCGTCCCGAAGGTCAAGAACACCATGCTGATGTTGCTGACGAGGGAGATGTAGCGCAGTGGGATGAAGAGGAAGAAGCTGAAGCGCTTTCTCTTGCGCCACACGTATTCGATCTCGGGGCCGAGCGTGAGGAGGTGGTCGTAGGAGAGGATGACTGTAGGTGCATAGACATGAGTGAGGAGTAGTAGAGGAAGGTATGGCTCACCGAAGGGTATCAGATACCACGCGTTCGCCCAGCGGCTGGGAATGAAGTTAGGTAGAGCTGTGAGGTACGAGCGGCGAGCTTACTGCCCCCAGACGAGCGCCGAGAGCGCTGGGTCTTGCGGAGACATCCAACGGTGGAGGAGGTGGGAAGACGGACTGAGGATCGGAGGGTGGGAGGGAAGGAAGGATGGGAGGAGCGCCCGTCGCTCGAGCGCTGGACCACACGTACATGCCAATCCATCATCCTTCCGTGCGATGTACAGCCAGCGCTTTCAGAGTCATTTTTATAGACGGTCGACTGGCGGGATCAACGCCTTGGATGCACCAAGACGGGATTTGCACTGACTGGATCGCCGGCGATACGGTAGATGCGTGGCTAGCGGGTAGAGAGCAATGCCGAGGAAGGACAGGCGACAGTTGAGATGAATCAGATGATCAACATTGAACACTAGCAGTCGACGCGTGGTGAGCGGTTCCGCCGGACGGTAAACGAGCTGACTGCGATAAGGCCAGTGAAGGCCAGCGGACGCAGTCGGACGGTGAAGACACAAGGAGGAAGAAGAAGAAGGAATGATTCGATCAGTGACAGTCACACTCCACGCGACAACCGATGAGTCACCGGCGACCGCCTCGCTTTCTCTGAAACTTTCTGCTCGCCGTCATCATGGAAGCCCAGCAGCACTCGAAATCCCGGCTCCTCACCGCCGTTCTCGTTCTCTGCGGCTCTCTCGCTCCGCTGTTTCTCCTCCTGGCCGGGAAAGACGCTGTTTCGATGCTGGAGCAGTGGGCTGTCGGGCTCGCAGCCCTGAGCGTGTTCTCCATCGTCGTCGGAGCGGTGGGCAGTCGAAGACCGGAGAAACAACTCGAAAGAGCAAGACGACTGGAGAAAGCGACTCGCAATGGTGCTGTCCCAGAATCAAGCCCCGCCCAGCCTCAGCACTTGCAGCTATTCACCGACGACGAACTCGACGACTGGCTCTACCCTTCCCACCCTCGCAAACGCCTCGTCTTCGTCGCTATCGCGCTCGTCTACATCGGCACAACGCTCTTCAGACGCGGCATCGGATCTGGCACGCAGTCGTGGTGGGAGGGCTTCGCTGCGTCAGCGGGATACATCTACAAGGGTGTTGGTGGGGGAATGCCGCTCGCGGCTTCGGCACTCTGTGCGAGGCTGGTGTATCGGAGAGCGAGGAGAGCTATCGATGGGCGAAACTAGGGAGCGACACGGGAAGTACTGGAGTCTCCACTACTACTCATCCTTCAAGTTGACTTATCCTATCATCGATGCGACTACGCAGTTTGAACACGACCAGAGAAGTCCGTGAGCTGGGTGCAATTGGCACATCAGTGCAGCGTCGCATTCATCCACGAGGTCTGTTCGACGCGGGGCACGGGCGTCGCATTAACTGCGGGACTAGTTTTCTTTTTCTTCTTCTTTTTTTTCAGTGCGTTGAAGCGGCCTTGCAGGGATTCCGGCCTGCTCTTCCAAGCCTTGTTACGACCTCTTGAGTCAATTCTACTCCGCACCACAGGCTGTCTCGTCCTCAGTTTTCGCTTGCACTTGCACTTGTACAGCGGCTGAACGGTCTGCACAAGATCTGTATGCGCCATGGTGCGCCGCATCATGATCTCCTGCGTTTTCCCAGCATGGATTCAGGAGCCCGTCTCGTTCGCTACGGGAGCAGGTCTATAACCACTTCGACTGTTTGGCTCTTTTCTTTTTCAGTGCTTTGAAGCGGCCTTGCATGAATTCCGGGCCCGTTCTCGTGTGCTCCTCGCCGCTTTCCAAGTTTACAACCTCGGAGTCGTTCCTACTTAGGCCCATAGACTGTCTCGTCCTCAGTTTCCGCTTGCACTAGTACTTGTACAGTGCCCGAAAGGTATGCACAAGATCTGTACGCGCCGTGTGCGCAGCTCCATCTCTTGTCTCCTTCCCTAGCGTGGATTCGGGAGCCCATCTCGTTCGCTGCGGGAGCAGGTCTATACCCCATCTTCCTAGCTCTTTTCTTTTTCAGTGCTTCGAAGCGGCCTTGCAGGAATTCCAGACCCGTTCTCCGGTGCTCCTCGCCGCTTTTCAAGTTTACGACCTCTGAGCCTCAGTTTCTGCTTGCACTTGTGCGCCGTGGTGCGCAGCTCCATCTCTTAAAGATTTACTCCCATTCGTTTGCATGGAGCCGTCTCGTTCGTTACGGGAGCAGGTCTATACTACATCTTCTCCCACTCTTTTTCTTTCCTTGTGACTTCGAAGTTCGTGGTGCAGACTCCGAGTCGGGTTCAAGTGTCAGTTACCGTGAACCACTGGCATTACATCAGTCTCCTTGTTGCTTAGGATTTCTTTCATGCAAAGAAGGACGACGAAACCGTCAATAACTTGATCTCGAGTGTCCAGATAGGAAGACCAGAGCTGCCTTCGTGAATACTGCGGTTACATCCGCTAGCTGGGAATGGCTTCGTTTCAGTGCGAGTTCGGGTCGTATGTCGAAGATTCGGTTGTCTAAGTTTTTTCTTATGCAGCAATGGGCCGCTTTGCGGCGCGGTCGTCTAGCTAGGTACTAGGCACATGGAGATATATAACAAAACTTAACAGGACGGGTCCAACACCACAAAAAACTTCAATATATCAGCCGTGAGCTGAATGAGAACTAGATCTACATGCACCGTTGCATACCTCCCTCGTCTTCGAAGGCTTTCGAGCAGTCCTGAGTCTGGAGTACCTCGTTCGCCGCGAGGACAGGTCTTGAAGCAGGAGATGACCTGTTGAGGTCCTTTTTTGGCATCCACATCTCTGGCAGTGATTCTCTGCCACTGGTCACTGGTGTTCGTTTTTCATGGTTTTTCATGGCAGCACGCGCACATGCAAGTTGCTTTCGAGCTCGAATGTTCAAATGTATCCGACAGAATGACCTACGAAACGGTCGAGGACTTGATCTCGAGCGTCCGCATAGGAAGACACTGTCTTCGTGAATACTGCTGGTTGAGAAGGCTTCATTTCAGTGCCAGTTGGGGTTGTGTCGTCGTCGTCTTCCATTTGTTTCTTCTGCACCGATGGCGGCCTTGCGACGCGCTTTTCCGGATACGTTGAGCCGTACTAGAGCAGAGTTCAACGGTGGCTCTTGAACGTTCAACGCCACAAGAACTCGAATATATTGGCCGCATCCTGGAATGAAAACTAGATCTGCATGCATGCTGCATAGCTCCTCTTCATGTGTGCTCTTTCACGTCGCGAAGTTTGGAGTACTTCGTTCGCCGCGAGGTCAGGTCTTGCTAGCGCTGCCATCCGCTGGAAAAGCTTTTGTTTTTCGCCGGTTCTCATCCGGAGGGTGCTGAAGAACGTTTTCAGGCGGAATAAGGTCTCTATTAGTCCCGGGTTGAGATTAAGTATCGACTCGGATGCGGGTTGAGAGGAGAATCGGACACAATGAATGGGGTGGTCGTTTTGCGCTCGTGTTCATGTTCAGGCACCTTGTCACGACACTGACGTCCTTGGTTGAGTAGATATTCCTCCCAGCTTCCACAGCAAACTTGAGGATTCGGACTTCCGGCCAACTTCCGACGCCGAAAGCGCTACGCAGGGCTTAGTCTCACTGTCTCAGGCTGCCAGTGACAACTTGAAGCGCCGGAAACAAGCCAAAGATCACCACATTGAGTAGCTGTGACTTGAGATTCTGAGAGATATGATTGTTCCTTGAGCACGCTTCAACAAGCTTCGTCGTGGTTGAGGACAAGCTTGTTGATGCGATGACAAATTCCACGTGATTCATCAATTCTCCTCTGTCATCGACGACGACGACGACTCCGCCAGCGGAATCCGCTTAGTGCTTGAAAATACGATGAGCGCCTGTATACAACGTCCCACTGGCAGGCGCACACCTTGAAGCCCGTGAAGGCTCCGGAGGATGGCGACGTGAAATTCGGAGAAGGAGAGTGGGAAGGAATCAGGATTAGAGCGATGCCTTCTTCAACTTGGTGCGCGTAGCCTCTTGGACGCTACTTGCTGCTGAACTGATTGAGGACCCGGCTCTTCAGCATACCTAGGCTCGCTGTGGACTCGAGTCCCAATCCCTCGACCGCATTCGCCTCGTTACCGCTTTCCCAGAGCTAGCATTGCTGGTATGACTCTGCCGCACCACCTGCTGGTTCTTGTGGCTATTTTGTAATATTCGGAATCCCGCCGAAGCCATTTCAATTGCAGAATCCGTTTACACATCCGCAGTCAATGTCGTCAGTCAATGTCGTCCGAGTCACTCCCACACGCTCCACCGCCGTTATCGCCTTCCCTTTCGCCCACATGGACCCTCAGCAACAATCCGAATCGCACTCCGTCCTCCTGACCGTTGCGCTCGTACTCGGCGTCTCGCTCTTCCCGCTCTTACTGCTCATCGTGGTCCTCGTTGGGGGAGACGTCGTATTCCTGCTGGAGCAGTCGACGGTCGGGCTCGCGGCGTTCATCGTCTATTTCATCCTCCTCGGAGCAGTGGATGCGGTGAAGAATCGAGTCTTGGGGCTGCAGCCGCGGGGAAGTGGAAGGCTCGACGTCGACGCTGCAGCCATTGTGGATCTGGAGGAAGCGCGCGCAGACATCGACAAAGACACCGAAGCCATCCCGACTCCCAGTACACCCGACGCGCACTCACAACTATTCGAAGTCGTCGTATGGCTATACGCTTCGCGTCCTCGCCAACGCCTCATTATCGTCGGTCTCTCGCTCCTCCACATCGTCACCACTCTCCTCCGACACGACATCCTTCCTGGCGCGCTGGGACAGTCCCGACGGGAAACCCTCGCTGCGGCGGCGGAGTATATCTGGAATGGCGTTGGTGGTGGGGTGCTTCTTGGCGCGTGGGCCGTGTGTGCGAGGCTGGTGTATCGGAGGCTGAGGGGCTGAGATTGGGAGCTGGAGGCAAAGACGATATGATTCCGAATATTAGCGTCTTCTGCGGTAGCTGTATGCGCGCGTTTTGCGGATTTTTCGATTTTGACATGATGGCCGAGGATCGTCCTCACACACAATTTCGAGTCTCAGGAAGACCGGTATGCGCCATGGTTGCGCAGCTCTTCGATATGGATGCTAAGTTCGATACCTTCGACTGGAGTTCCCTCGTTCGTCACGGGGGCTGGTCCATCTTGCCGCCATTTGAACATTTCTTTTTCTCCTCCTGCGTCTGCGAATTCCTAGTTTGCAACTTGTCCTATATATGGACGCCCCGCTATGGCTCTTAATGGAAGAAGCGCCAGAGGCAAAGAGAACTATACAGACTGCAGATTGCGATTCAAGACTAGATCCCGCGCAAGCCATGATCTCCGAAGCTCTAGCCAAGAAGATCTGTGTGCGCCTAGGCGCGCAGCTCCTGGATATGGAGTGTATTCGATGTATTCGG
This sequence comes from Mycena amicta, assembly GCA_029282125.1. Taxonomy (NCBI): domain Eukaryota; kingdom Fungi; phylum Basidiomycota; class Agaricomycetes; order Agaricales; family Mycenaceae; genus Mycena; species Mycena amicta. Next base: position 180,173 of record JARIHP010000080.1, read on the forward strand.
CTGGAGTACCTCGTTCGTTACGGGTTCAGGTCCCGGAGCTATGGGCGGTTTGATGTTTTTTTTTTTTTTTTTTTTTTTTTTCGCTGGAGCCATTTCAAGTTGCCGCCGTAGCCGCTCGCCCAGCTGGATGACGAGGTTTGAAACTGATCACACAGCGCCAGAGTCAAGTGAAAGAGCGGGAATTCAAACTAAAGTAAGATCTATAACTGTGTACCGTGCTCTCACGACGCAAACAACATACACTAAACATTCATCTCTACGCGCCGGCGTTCACCCCAACATTCCCTTGGATCTTCGGAATCGGCAGCGTGGACTCCGCTTTCGCTTCTGCTCCTGCTTCTACGAGATGTCAGTAAGAGACTGAAAGCTGACGATAAAATAAAGCCTTCCCACCAGCGTCGTGGTCGCTCCCCTCGGACTCGTTGTACGCGGACGACGAGAACATATTCGTGGGTGTGTTACCTTGCACCGTAAAATTAGAGGATGGAAGGCGCCAAAGGCGCCCGTATAGGCTAGGGATAGCGGAGGGAGCGGGATGCGCATCGTTGGGGCTCGAGTTCTCCTTCTTGTTCACGCTCATGTTGGGAGAGATGCCATGGACGTCCAGGTTACTGTGAACCGAACATTTAGCTAGAAATCCGAAGGCGAATAGGCGGGTCCACGCACTGATCATCCAACGCACTCGTCAAGAACCAAATCCCACACCCAGGCACCGAGCATTCCATGGGAGTATCAACGTCGAAATCCGAGCCAAAAAAGTCGAGGTCCTGGGGGAAGCGATAGTGCACCTCCTCCAGATGGTCCATCAACGCGAACTTGTCTCTGAAGGTAGCAGGGCAGTCGACACATGCGAGCTGAAGGGGGGCTGGAGCGGAGAAGACGGATCGTCCGAATTGGTGGGCGGTCTGCATGTGTTGCCGTAGAGCGTTGGCGTTGGTGAAGACGTCCGGGCAGTCGATGCAGGTGTAGTTTTTGCTAGTGTCGGGACCGTTGGGCGAAGGGAATGGAGCGGCGGTGATCCTCGTAACGGCAAATGCGGCCTTCTCGTTGTAGTTTACGACGGTGCGATTCTCCGGACGGCGTGTGCGCGGAATCGCCCCTACGACAAGTAGGCGGAGGAAACGCGCGACGACGGCGACGAGGAAACACAAGGCGAAGAGACCGTCTCCTGGCCACCGGTCGTGGGAGAAGGACAGCGTATACTCCTTGCGACTCTTGGTATGCGAGTCAAAGACGGTGAGTATGCTGGGAGAGAGCAGCATGCTGGCGGCGACAAGTGTCGCGGTGTGGGAGACGAGCCTCAGGGCGATGTCCAAGACGTAGTCCTGCCAGTCGGTGTTGGCCATGGTGGAGCGAGGAGCCTGTGGGCTCTTGAGCTTGAAGTGAGGGGCGTCTTCGAAGACGAAGGCGAGGGAGAGAAAGAGAGGAGCGTGGTCAAGGGTTTGATCGGCCATCATTTCAGTACTCGCGTGAGACATTAGCCCCTGTCGTGGTTGAGCTATTGAGCCTGGCCTTTTGGCGGTCGATGAACCACATTCTTGACTGGTGGACCAAATCTCGAGTCACAGCATCCTTTGCTGTCGTCCTCATATACAAGCTCTCCTTCAATATTCCTTTCGAAACGATCTTATCGCCTACTCACGCGTCTCTGAGCTTTTGAAACCACTACCATGTGGCGAAGCAAGCACACCAACACATCTGTATGCGCCCAGAGGTTGCGCAGCTCCTCCGTGTCACTGCCGGTTGGATTAACTGGTCGGGGTACCCCGTTCGCCACGGGGGTCAGGTCTGGCGAATAAGAATAAAACTCATTTTTATTCTACGTGTTCTTGTTTCACACTGACGTACTTGATTCCCGATATTACTTTTACATTTTTTCCGGGTCCTGCCAGCACCCGCGTCTGGGCTTACAGCACTACGACGCACCCACCGGTGCATTGAAGATCTGTATGCGCATCGTTGGGCAACTCTTGGACACAATCCTGGTCGTTATCACCCATACTCGGCTGAAGTCTCTCGTTCGTGACGGGTTCAGGTCTGTAGATATTGCTTGATGAGCTGCCATGTTTTTTTTTTTTTTTTGGTTCGTGCCAGTGGTCTTTGCATTCCGTTTCTGCCTGACAAGGTTGTCTGCGGGTTAGACTACAGCTATTTAGCCCAGAGTACTAAGTAGTCCAGTACAGAAGACTCGATGGCAAACACCATGAATAATTCGGAAAAAGCATACAAATCGTTTGTTTATCGTAATCTCGACCAATATACAGTCGCATTTACTTCTGCTGCGACTGCGCATTCACTCCAGTATTATCCTCTGGGACCTTCAGAGTCGACCAGGCGATGGATATGGACGTCGACTCGCGCTTCGCTTCTCCTTCTCCTTCGTCTACGGATATCGGTAAGCGAAGAAGCGTCGAACAGAAAACAAGTCTTACCAGTGGTGCTCCACATCTCGGCCGCCACGGGGTCGTTGTGATCGACACGATGACTACCGCCGGCGAGTTAGTCAAACGCGCGATTAGGGCAAAAGAAACAACGCACTGCATGCAAAACACATCCAGCTCATCCTCCGAGAACTCCAGCCCGCAGTGACATTGGTGGATCGTAAGCCTAGGGCGAGCCTTCGGTGGATACAAGTATGGGGCGGCCATCTTTGTCTTCGGCAAGTAACCGTAAGTTTTCCAGAAATTATGTGCATTCGCCCACGCCTGAAAATCCTCAGCCCCATACGTCGCCCACGGCTGGACATCCGTAGTCTTCTTTACGCCATTATCGCCAGCGACCGGAGTTGGAGTAGACGAGACCATCGGCGGGGAGGTTGACGCCTCTTTCGCTTTGCGTTCTATCTCGTCGAGTTCGGCTTCTATGCATTGAATATTATCTCAGTGACTCGGCGAGGAAAAGGTAAAAACAGACCATAATCGAGATGAGCGCTGTTATTACCTGTGGAGGCGGTGGAGGCGGACGACGGGGGTCTGGGAGGTGTCAACCAGCTCGGCGCCCCACCAGGGCCGTATGGCGACGGCATCTTCGTGTTCGCGTTCGCGTTGGTGCTGTACGGGTGGGCCGATGTGTTCAAGTTGGGCACGAAAGAAACCCAGCTTGTGGGTGCTGCGGTTGACCGAGGCTGAAAGCTAGACGCAGGGGGAAAGATCTTGTGGGCGTGCAAGTTACTGTAAGTGAACGTTAGCCAAACATCTCACGGGTGAGTCGACGACTCGACGCACTGATCAGCCAACTCATCGTCCAGGAACCAGATCCCACATCCAGCCACCGAGCATTTCATGGGCATCACAGTGTCGTCCTTGTTCCCAGTGAAGTTCTGCTGGAATCGATAGTGCACATACTCCACATGATTGAGCAACGCGGATTTGGTCCCGAAGGTGGCAGGGCAGTCGACGCATTCGAGCTGGCCGGGACCGGGGACCAAGGCTGCGAATCGGTGGGTGTTCTGCATGTGGTTCCGGAGAGTGTGGGCATAGGGGAAAGTGACCTCGCAGTCGATGCATTGGTATGACGACGGCGACTGAGACGAAGGGTATTGCGGCAAGCCGTGGAAGTAGGCGGTGTGGGCCGCGAGTTGGTCGGCAGAGGTGAAGCCTGAGGAGGGGACATCACAGGCGAAGCATGTGTACTTGTTGGTGTCATCGTGGGGAGGAAAGGCAGTGGAGTAGGTTAAATGTGGGTAGCCGGGTGAGGGCAAGTCGGGCTTCTCGTTCTCGATTGGACCGCCCATTTCCACATCGCGAGGAATCGCGGCATGGTATTGAGTCGAATTCGCCTCTGAGCAACGCAGGCGGAGGAACGTATGCACGGCAAATGCGACGAGGAACCAGAAGCCGGCGAGGACGACCGCTGTGGCTTTGAGCAATCCGTTCCGGGAAAGGGACATTGCGGGAATGCTGATGAATTCGTCCGTCGAGTTGTCGGTGAGTGCGATGGCGGAGCACAGTCCACCGAGGATCCCAGCAACGAGAAATATGAGCTTCAGGGCGACGTCGAAGGCGCGGCGTTGGGGACTGATCATACTGGATAATCGATGCCTGGTGGCGGGAAGGAAGAAAGAGCGCAGAGGTGTGGGCCCTTTATGTAAGGGTTCTCACGAGAGTCACGATCGGATTTTCGGCGATTCGGCTGTGACCCATCGGAATGCCAAACCCGAGCCGATGTTGATCTCGCGGCTCATCGGCCAAGGTACTCGACTTATCTTATCTCAGGCTTGCTTCAACATGCATATACGTAGTGGGAGAGCCAGCTCACCCGCATAGATCTCTACGCGCTTTAAGCCGGCTCAGCTCCCCGATATTTCCCCTCGAGAGCATCGGGTCGGAGTATGTACCTCGTTCGTCGCGGGGTGAGGTCCTATCCAGTGGGGAGTAAGTCTTTTTTACTCTGCTGATTCTCAGTCGCCGCTGGTTTCGATTTGCGATATGACGAAATCATTCTTGCGCGTCCTGCGTGAGGATCCCTCGTACTTTACTGGCGACAGAGTACCACGAAGATCTGTATGCGCCATGGTCCCGCAACTCCCGGATATAAGTAGTCTCATTCCTGTTCCAGCGGAGGGCCTCGTTTCGTTACGGGGTCAGGTCGATAGCTCTGTAAGATCTGTCCTTTTTCCGTCCTGGTTCATCCCAGCGGTAAGCGGCTGCTGTTTGTCGGATCGTGCCAGCGGATCCCGACTCGAGTTAATCGGTCCACTGTCCAAATAACTTGCGATCTTAAGCTTACAACAAGGACGCACAGAAGCTCTGAATGCGCGTGGCTGCGCAACTCCTCGATATCACAACCAATGATTCCGCCATGGATATTCGGCTGGAGTACCCTGTTCGCCACAGGGGCAGAGCCATAAGAAATCAGAAGAAGAACTTTTTACTGGCTGCTGGTTCATGCCACTGGCAGTACTGCCAGTTTGCGGGGCATGTGGACCCGGACTCGATCCTACCAGGAAGATCTGTATGCGCCTCAGTGCGCAGCTCCTCCGTATCATTGCGTTCTTTACAGTGGTATTACGCTGGAGTTCCTCGTTCGTCGCGGGGTCAGATATACGGAGAAAAATGGTTCGGTTTTTTTTTCTTCTGTTAGTTCGCCTGCCAGGTGGGTCACATGAAATCCCCGCTCACTACCGCTCCACCGCTCCGCAGCGGTAGTGCAGCGGTAATGGAGCGGTAGTTGTACGTAAAGACGTCACACACATCTATCGGCGATCTCGGTCATTCACCTCTATGTTCGAAACCCGTTGGCACCTGTTTAATTTTTTTTTTTCAAATCTCCTCCTCTGCTCAACGGAAATCGACGAAACTTGGTGTGGATCTCGGTTTCTTCTCAAATAACCCTTCAGTACACTTTCTGTGCTCATAACTCCGCCTTTCTTGCAATAATGTGCAAGGATAACACAGCTGCCCTAACGATAATCGAGCTTCATTCAGTCATAGACTTGTACTATCCATTTTTGAAGACCTGGAGCCAATGCCTGTGAATCTCCTCTATTCAACTCACCTTCTTCCCCAACTACAAATTTTTCAACCCATCGTTGAAGCGGTAGAGAGCGTGACGCCAAGTTTGATGGGAGCGGTAGTCGTTTAATACTTTCCCACACGGAGCGGTAGTCGCAGCATCACCCATCATTTGGAGCGGTAGTGTTTGACAGGTTGGAGCGGTAGTGAAGCGTTCCTGGAGCGGTAGTGCGGCGTCTCTGGAGCGGTAGTGTGGCGTCCCTGGAGCGGCAGTGCGGGGTGTCGGAGCGGTAGTCTTGGGGAGCGCGGAGCGGTAGTCTTGGGGAGCGCAGAGCGGTAGTGTGAAGCGGCATCTTTGAACACTGGCACTCCAAAGGTTAATTTGAACTTGGAGCGGCGCTTTTTCCTTTCCTTTGGAAGCAGTATCTAAGTCCTTGTTAGTCGATGTCTGAGGGTATAATATCAAGTTTGGACCTCTATGTAGCCTAGTGGGGATGGCGAAATGAATAATCAAGGAATGAGGGTGTATGATACTCGCAGCAGGCATGCTTCACTTCTCCAGAGGATGTTCACGCTTCCGGCGATCTGGTGTATCGTGATTTCGACCCTCGCGTGCGTGCATTTCTACGTGACTGTTCTCCGCATGAATATCTGGCGTACGAGGACACCATCGAGGTCTTTATTTGGTTCAAAGCATGTTGTGTCCTTGCTGAACGTGTCCTAAGTTGAATTATTCCGGTGCCTCTACGTCTTTATCAGTCCAAGGACGACTGGACCGAAGGCGAAGACATCCTGCGCTGCAACTGGTATCGCCGCGGCCCGAGCTATGACTGTCTTATCTTTGAATCCGCCGATGAACAGCTCGCAGTTGCTCATTCAGTGCAAACTACCGTCTGGACGGATCGTCGACGTTCCGGTTTGCTCTTGATATACACCAACAGGTTGGGTGAAATGGAACGAGGATAGTGCAGTAGCAGTATGATTCCAGTTGGTCAAGGGCCGTGGTTGAAGCTAAGTAAGGTCTTCAAAGATAACAAGGACTGTCAGTGACTTTGGGGGGTGAAAAAATAAAGGCACTCATAATTGTGTCAAAACCTTTTTATCATGCCGAAACATCATGAATTTCATCAATCAAAGGTAAATTGGACGGTAAAGATCGGGGAGCACATAGTCTATCTCCACATCTAGGATAGCTATGGACAGATTTCCGGGTGTATTTGAAAGGTCTGAGGTGTCCAACCTTGGGAATATCCTCACGTCGCGTGTCAACCGCTCAGAGAGAGCTCTAAATCTGCTCGTCACACATCTTGTCAGTAATATGCATTAATTATCGGCTTGTGTGTCTTGACACGGCTGTTAACTCTTATTATACAGTGAAGCGATGTTATTTCTACACTAATAACCAATTTATGCTAGAAAAAATCTGCACGAACGCGTGAAACACGATCACGTGATGATTTGGATGTGTCTTAAGACCAAGCCTAGGCCTGTATGGCGATATATAGCAATCAGAGAGACGTCCCTGGTTCGTGCAATGCCGCCACTATCCAGTACAGACAGTATAGAACATTCCAAAACATTTGTCCCGTACAGTATACAAGTGCAACAACAACCATGATTTGAACGATACACCTAAGTCGACAATGTTGGAATAACCCAGGAGAATTAATTTCCGGAGGAGATAGTATCATCTAAGTTAAATCGAGCGTTGTTTTGCGGTGGAGCGGTAGTGGAGCGGTAGTCGACTGCTTGGCAGCGGTAGTGAAGCGGGCCGGAGCGGTACTGGAGCGGCGCAGCGGTGATTTACAGTCACCCCTGCCAGGTCTACAGTGACCACAACTACTCTGAGATGGTAGAACACCGGTATAGATTCAAGACAAGGACCAAAAAAAAGAAGTACAGTACAAGGAGTTGTTTTTCGTTTACCATAAACTCCCAACCTCGATATAAGTTCGTTCCGTTACTATGATCACTTCCGCTGCGCCGGCGACTGTGCGTTTGCTTGCTCGTGGGCCCTTTATATAAGGGTTCTCACGGGAGTCACGATCCGAGTCGGATTCGGCTGTGACCCCGAGCCGAGCGAGATTTCGGCTTGTCGGCTTATCTTGCTTCAACACGCACATAGGGGGAGAACCAGCTCACCCGCATAGATCTCTACGCGCTTTAAGCCGGCTCAGCTCCTCAATATTTCCCCTCGAAAGCATCGGGTCGGAGTAGGTACCTCGTTCGTCGCGGGGTGAGGTTCTATTGGTTTTCAAGATTATCACTTTTTTTACTCTGCTGATTCTCAGTTCCGCCACTGGTTTCGATTTGCGATATTACGAAATCATTCTTGCGCGTCCTGCGTGTGGGCATCCCTCGTATGACTTTACTGGGGACACAGTACCACGAAGATCTGTATGCGCCATGGTCGCGTAACTCCGGGATATAGTGAATCTTGTTCCATCGGAGGGCCTCGTTCGCCACGGGTCAGGTCTGCTGGGTCTAGGGTCTTGAAGGCTTCTTTTTCTTCTTCCTTCCTGATTCATGCCAGCGGTAAGCAGCTGTGGCCGCTGTTTCTCGGATTGTGCCAACGGATCCCAGGCCAGCCCGGACTAGAATTATTCTGTCCACTCTCCAAATAACTTGTGTTCTTAAGCTTACAACAAGGACGCACAGAAGCTCTGAATGCGCGTGGCTGCGCAACTCCTCAATATCGCACCCAATGATTCTGCCATGTTGATATTCGGCTGGAGTACCTTGTTCGCTTCAGGGTCAGAGCCATGACGCAGTCCAAAGAGAACAACTTTTTATTACTGTCAATGGTTGCTGTTGCCACTGGCAGTCCTACCAGTCTTCAGGTCATGTGGACCCGGACTCGGCTCTGCCAGGAAGATCTGTATGCGCCTCGGTGCGCAGCTCCTCCGCATAATTGCGTTCTTTACAGTGGTCTTACGCTGGAGTTCCTCGTTCGTCGCGAGGGTCAGATATAGTTCAGGATCCAGTTTTTTCTTCTCTTTTTCTTGGTTCGCCAGACGCCAGCTCTACACCACAACTACCCCGAGATGGTATAAGACCGGTATAGATTCAAGACAAGCATACAAAAGAAGTACAGTACACAGAATTGTTTTTTTCGGGTAACATAAACTGCCCAACGTCGTATTCGTTCCGTTGCTACGATCACTTCCGCTGCGCCGGCGACTGTGCGTTCGCTTGCTCTTGGAGCTTCGGCATCGAAGTCGACCCAGATGGCGGCATGGACGCTGCGAGTCGTTGGGCTGCTTCTCGTTCAAGCTCTGCCGGGTCTTCGTCTACGCGTTGACGATAAGATTGAGATTTAAATCCGAGAACGACAAATGAAAACACACCAGCCTCAGAAGCCCATAACTTCTCCTTGGACACACACGAGAGCGGTCTGCGCGGGGGCTGGCCTTTGCCGTGACGGTTCTCGAACGCCGCCTGCTGGTACCATGCGTCGACGAATGCCTGCTCTTCCGCGTCCGTGAGCCCGTGGTTGTTGTTCAGGTTGGCCGCCATCCCGTCGTGAGCGACACGAAGACTAGACAGCGCCGTGGTTAATTCGGGCAAGCAGAACGGAAAGAAAGGAAAGACATACTGCATACTCAACGCCTCATCGCTCGAGAATGTACGGCCGCAGTTGAAGTAGGCGCAGGTCCGGGGCGGTACGAGCTCCGGGGGTGCTTGCGGGATGGGGATGGACGGCACTGTCGGGATTTTGAGCTGGGGAAACGGGAGAGTTGGGGTGCTGGGGGGAGAGTAGAACGGTGTTAGTCCGGCGATATGTTTGAACCCAGGGATAGCCTGAGCCTGAGACCACGACGGTGCGGCTGTGTGGTATGTCGGCCATGGAGTCCCTGGATACGCGGGCACAGACGAGTACGGGGACGGGTACAGAGTGCCGCTATTCGAGGTTGGATTCGGTTTCACGCTCGCGTTGTTAGCGAAGGAACTCCAGGGTGATGCGGTAGAGTTGGACTGAGGAATGGAACCGAACGACGGGTTGTAGACGTATGGAGCGCCGGCGGGAGCAATGGTGTTAGCGTTCGCGTTCGTGCTGGTGAATCCAGGGAAGGCGGAGGCGTTGTTGCTGCCGTTATACCCCGACCACGAAGCGCCGACAGGTGCAGCCATTGCAGCCATAGTCTGTTCCCACATTCCATAGCCATGGACCGAGCGCTTGCTGACAATGAATATGAGCCAACGAGAATCGAATCGAATCAACTCGGACGCACTGATCCTCATACGCTTTCCGCCCCGGGCACAAAGTCGCACATCCATCCATCGTGCATTTTAGCATCTCGTGCGCAAACATGTCCGGGCTGGGGTAGTCCTGGAACCGCGAGTGGACGTTCTCCATGTGGACGCGCAATGAGGACTTGTCTCCGAAGGTGGCAGCGCAGTCGACGCAGGCGAGTTCGGTGAGAGGGAATGAGGGGCCTTGCTGCCATCCGTGCATGCTCTGCATGTGCTGGCGCAGGGAGTAGTTCAGGCTGAAGGTGGCCGAACAGTCGATGCATGTGTAGGGCGACGGCGAAGCCGACGAGGGGTATTGTTGCCAGCCGTGCTCGTCTTCCATGTGGTCCGCGAGTTGGTGGGCATGGGTAAAGGTGAGAGGACAATCGATACATATGTATTGCTTGTTGGTGTCGTCGTTGGGAGGAACGGGAGGTGGATAGCTGAACGGTGGGTAGCCGGGTGCGGGGATCGTGGGGATGGCCGGCGGATTGAATGCGGGTTTCTCGCTCTCGATTGGTCCACCACTTTCCAGATCGCGAGGAATCGTGCCAGCGCCGGAATTCGCCTCTGGGCGACGGAGACGGAGGAACGCACGCACGGCAAATGCCACGAGGAACCAGAAGCCTGCGAGGACGACTGCTGTGGCTTTGAGCAACCTATCGCGGGAAAGGGTGAGCGCCATGGTGAACTGGTGTGCACGATTCCCATCCGAGTCGAGGACGCTGGAGCTGGAGCTGCTGGTGAGTACGACAGCGGAGCACAGGACTCCCAGGATCCACGCGGCGCCGAAGATGAGGCGAAGGGCCATGTCGAAGGCACGGCGTGCATGTTGGCGGTTCATGGTCATCCTGGATTCGGGGGAAGGAAGGAAGGAGCAGTCGAGCGCCTCCGCCACAGCTGTGGGCTCTTTATGTGGGACTGTCATAGCGCATGCGAGCGTTCTATCACCGCGGCTAGCGCCAGAGTCACAATCGGATTGGAAAGTCTGACTCGGATATCGCCGCGCAGCCCGGGTCCGAGTCGGGTGTCGCAGTTCGGCGTCGATTCAATTGCAACATCATCGAAGGCGGGGATAAGCGTCTAGGGTTTTGCCTGCAGGCAGATAGACGCTCGCGAGTCGTCGTGGGGTGCTGGCAAGTGATTCTTGTCAGTCACGTCGGCCCGGTGCTGCCGCATCAGTGTTTTATGCGCAACTAACGATGGTTTGAGCTTCAACTGCGACGTGTACACTTGAACGTTCGACGATGTATCCAAGAGAGAACCAGTCCGAGTCTAGTTCATGAGAAAATCGAAAAGAACAAAAAAAAAATGCGCGCCTTCAACAAGCCTTCAACAAGCCCCCACTCGCATCGAAACGAGTCCACGGTGCAAATAGAATTCCGAGTCGAGAGTTAATTATTCGTCGTGGAAGCCAACGGCTGAGGGCTGAGTGAATAGCACCTACAGCGGACTATACTGTGCATGCAGCGATTACTCCGAGTTGTTTTTCTGCTCACCAGCGATCTATAGCTTCGGTGGACTTTCGTCGTGTGCCAATTTGAACTTTAATTTTGAAGTCTAAACTATTTCACGCTGGGAACCCGGCCACCTTACGTGTTTAACCGAAATTCCGAGATCGAGGGGATCCTTTTCGACAGTCTGTGAGCTCTGGATGGTAGGCATGCATCCTCCGAAGAGATTGAGTATATTTTGGATAATTTCGGCCGAGATTTGGGTGTGCAATGAATTTATTTGTGCTGCACTTCCCAAAAGGGTAGTTGATGGGGAACCTGGCCACCACGAAAATCCCACTGCTACCAGCTAATGAAGGCCCGCGTCATTACCCACAGTGTAGAGGAGGTTCAGGTGATGCATCCTAGCCATTTATATTCTATATTGAAGTTCACAAATGTGCTCTAACGAAGTGATCTCATGAGCCCTTTCAGACATGGGAGGCATCCTGGGGGTCTAGCTGACACTAGTGCGCCACTGGTTGAAGGCTCGTGGGTAAGATAAGTTGTAAAAAGGTTCATTGGAAGTCAATGAACTTACCTGGGCTTGTAACTTGGCTTTACAGGCAAGCTGGCGAGAACCCGACATTTGAACTTTTTCGCAAGGTCCCTAGGGTCATTTTCTAACTATCCTGGCATTAAGAGAGCTAGAAGCATACCAGAGCAAGGGGGTATGGACCGTATAGATGGTTGAACTATCCTGGTGGGGCCTGCAGAGACGCAGAAGCATGGAGTTGAAGCTTGCATCTGTGGCCTGGATCCAAGATGCAGGTTGGTGAGTTTAAGTTGGGGGTGTGTTGGCCAATTCTGACATTGTTGAACAAGGTTGCACTAGGTCTTGTGTGCCCCTGGGGAGGCACAAGATTGTGGCATGAAAATGAGCCTACAAAGTTGTGGATTGGCCAAGTATTGGCGGAGAAATAGGCGACACAGCTGCTCGGAGTTAATAAATTGATGTTCTCACCCTGCCGCCCGACATGAACCGGGCCACCACTTGACAGGAACCCGTCACTTTCGGCCAAAAATGGGCATGGACAAGCAACATAGGTTGTATTCCACCCCTTCATTACAAAAATGGCAGATACCCCACTATCTAGGCTTATAATTGGCAAGTGGCCGGGTTCCTAGTCTGGCCAGGTTGCCAGTCCGATATAGAATGTCACGGTCAAGGCCAACTTGAATAGCAAATAAATAAAAAACACATTTCAAGTTCCATCCCCGAGAGACCCGCCCTCGCTCCGAACGAAGTCATTACAGATGCGTCGCCGTGGCGCAAGGGTCCAGTGAAAGACAGTCTGACGATCCTTCGAGGTTCCACTCCTATTCGTGATGGCTAAGTATGCCAGTGTCCCGTCGTTGCGCAAAGGCGTGCGTTTCAAGACGTCTAGAGTTGTTATAGTTCGGTAATCCTATACTTGATTCGTTAATTTATGCCCAAGAATAGAGCAATAGCCGCACGATAAAGGACCCTCGCCGACGACACCAGTGCCGGCAATTCGCAAGTTTTTGCCAAGTTTTTTGCCGCGTGAAATCGCACCACTGGCAGCACTACCTTGCCTAACTTGCCTTTGAACAAGGTGGGTGTATGGAGCAGCGCAGTGCGGAAGGTGCCGACGGCCTGGAGTTGCGGCTCAGTTGCGGGATGAGATGGCGGCGGGAGACAAGCAGTGCGAAGCCGTTGATGGCTAATAACGCCAAACAAGATGGGGACACGTCATCGCATCACGGTCACACTCGAATACTTACGCTTGTCTTCCTCCATCATGCGTTTCTTAGCGTCTGCACTTCCCTGGCGCTCGACCCACCTCAATGAAGACTTGGCTCAAGTGACCGCTCAACTGATGTGACCTTCAATGTAACGTTCGCAATGGCGATTTCTTCAGTTCTCCTCAAGCGATGCTGGTAAATGGACAGACATTTTAAAGCAAAAGTTCGCATACTTGCTAGTACTGATGACAGCTTGCTCAATCACTACACTTCCTCACTGTCCGAGTCGCTGCTCAGGATTACATTCACCTTCATCTTCTTCCTCTGCGGCCCTTGCTCCTTGTCCCCATCTCCATCCTCGTCCTCATCCCCTTGCTCGTCGGCGTCACTGCTGTCGTAGGGATCCCTGCGCTTGGCCCTGGCCCCTCCTTTATCAACCGCCTCATCGGCCTGGGCTGGCTTTGAACCGCTCGCCATAGCGGCCGGAACTGGCAGTATCTCGGAATACCGCTTTAGGCCCGTATTGGCGACGGACTCGGACTTGTCGCCAAGGCCATTCACAAGGGCGTTCGCATCGACTTGAACCCCAGTGACGCTGCTGATCGTCTTGATGAGCTGGACGATCTGCGCGGTCAGGACGGCCGTTGCATCCGCATCCACCTGCGCCTTGCCGAGATTGTCGTTCGTTTCCGCTGCAGGACCAGCCACATGGGTGTCGATTTGCCGCTGCACGTGCTCCGGAACATCGACCCATGAGGTAAAGCTCTTGAATCCCGTCTCCTGGCTCACACGCGACTGGATGCTCTGCAGCGCAGCGAGGATCGCGATGTGCTTGCCCTCCGTAAGCAGCTTACCAACGACATGATCGCCCATCGCATTCGCATGGCAAAAAATGCTGTTACAATAGCGTCTCCAGACCTTCTCGGTGTTGTTCCGGTTCCCAGTGCCCTGGGAAAACCAGTTGACGTGGCTGTAGATGAACCCGTTGCGGAACGCGCGCACCCCGAGAGGGTTTGCCTCGTCTTGGTCGTACCAGGAGGACTTTGGCACCTGTTGGAAGCGAGTTTGGATGCTGGCGGCCATGGGCCGGACGTTCGTAAAGTGCTTTGTCTGATCCCGCGCCGTCGCCCGCCAGATTTTGATCGTGGCGATGAGGATGTCGAGTGATGCTGGAGCGAGCGCGGCGCCGGACAGTGCGTCTTTCTTCAAAGCGGCCACGACCTCGGTGATTTTCGCCTTGTGTGCGGTAAGCATGTGTCGATTATTGAGGACATGGAGGATAATCTGCGATCTTGTGAGGCACGCGGCAGCATAGAAGAAAGAGCACGGACAGAGGTAAACGCTCGACCGGCATCTTCCTCCACCACTACCGCCCCACTCCACGAGGTCCAGTAAATCAAGTTCTCGTTGTCCACCCCCGAGCGCATCCAATTTTCTGTTTGACGGTGCATGTCGGGACCGCGGAAGTCTTGGAAGTACGCAAGATGGTGAAGAAGGATGCACGTCGCCGACGGAATAATCTGGTTCCCATCGGCATCCCTCTCGAGCTTGCTACGCTGCTTGTACTGGATGTCCCACAACACAGGAACGAACCAGCTCACAAGCTGCGGGCGAACAAACTTTCAGTTGTTGAACGCTCGCAAGAACGTTGCACTCACCAGCGTCAAGAACCCCGACTGCTCGTTGAAGACTTTCATCAAGGCCTTCATCGACGAGGGACAGAGACCAGGGACACGAACATCGGGAACGAACGGGAATCCCGACATGAGCGCGGCGCTGCCAAAAACAAGCTTGAACTTGGCAACCATGGCACTGTCGAATCGGACGCCAATCTCCTTTCTCGCTTCGTTGTAAAACGCCCGGTAAGCGGTTTGATAGTCCTCCGAGGTATCCTGGCCAAAGCTACGCTGAAAGACCTTGTCCGTGGTGGCAAAGTGCTTTTGAAAGAGTTCGTCGAAGAGAGCGACGAGCTTTCCGGCGACCACCCAGTCGAAGACGCGGGAGCTACCGTGGTTGGTCTCCGAGAAGAACTTCTCTATTTTCGTCCTAGCGACGGCGATATCGGATGGGAGGTTTGCTGCTTGCATCTCAGGTGCGTTGCACACGAGGAACATGATCTGTGCAAAACCGCCGTACAGGAAGGGGGAGAGGAACTGCAAGAATTTCGTTCAGAAACAGCACGCAAGGGAACTTGAACTTGAAGGAAAAACAAACTTACACCCCAAATAGTGTCCTTGGCGCCGAGCAGTTCGCTCGGCCTGAAGGCCGAGGCGATCTGGGGCACATTCTGCACCATAATGCACCACTCGTAAATGTCGCGGTGCTTGAAAATTATCTCCTTGACGGCACCGGTGTACTCGGCGCGAGCGGATGCGAGGATCTGCTTTTATCGTCGTCGGACTTTGCCTTTGAAAGTTCGTTGACAATTTTCGCGAGGTCGTTGCCTGGCTATAATAAGAGTACTGTTGTCAGCTAGTTCGTTACAGTACGGACCACCAACCTTGGCAGCAGCAGAATTCTGTTATGTAGCAAAGGCATTCGTTAGATAGTGCTGGACCAAACAAGTACAAACACAACCTGGGCAGACATGGTGGTGGTATGAGATCAAGAGTAGGGGGGCGTCCGGTGGGGAAGGCTCTCCTTATATATGCCCAGCTTGGATCATTGATCTAATCGATGTGATCAAAGAGACAAACACAGACAAACACGTCGTTCGTGTGACGGTCGTGACAGCACTCATGTCCTCCCGCCACAACGCCGAGTAACGAACGCACTATACTCCGGGCTCTGCAGCTGCTCCGACGGTTTATTTCTTACCTCCATCGTCTCCTGACGACGACGACTGTCGGGCCACTGTCCTCGTACGCGACTAAATCTGGCCCCGCGATGCATCGGATGCACTGATTCCTTTCAAGCCTTCATGACGACCCAGAGGAGAAACGGCCGGACGAAAAACGCGCAGAGACTCAGATTAAGTAATGCCTCACACCGCTTGTTCGCCGGAGAACACCGTCAAATGGCCCATCGATGGATACACTACTTACATGTGGCCTGCGAGATGCTCTACAGCGCGAAGGTGCATCTCCATCCTGGAATTGATCTTCTGCCAAACCGAGACGACTCTGACGACTCCCGAAGGACCTCAGGGCTCACGCCTGAGCCGTACTTTCGCCACCCGCACTCTACCGAGTGGCACTTTCACGTCTGCTCAAGCGCAAGGCCGAACACAGCGTCAAGCTCCACGTCTCGTCTACAAGCAGCCCGCTAAACGAGGTGCACACACCACGAGTCCCGCCGAAGGTCGTTTGTCTGCGGCATCCTGGCCATATCGGTCCCAAAGGTGCGTGCTGCCTCGTAATCTCATGATGCCTCGAGTCCTCACACCATTACCAGTTCCCTCGTACCACGAGAAGGTTGTCGTCATCTACAAACCATTACGCTAGCACCTTTCCTTCGGGCCCTGCGTCGTCGCCGACGGCCACCCTCGCTGACGGCACCATTACGCTAACCGGCTGCTCCCTGTCTCAAGAAACAGCTCGGTGCGCTCATTAAGGCTCTTCTAGTGCGTTCCTTGCCCTTTTTCTTTCTCTCGTCGCACTAGAGCTCACTTGCGACGTCGCCGAAGGACTTCTCATCGACGATAACGACTTTGTGGAGGGTTCAGATTGGAACGGCCTCGACTCGACTAAGGGCTCAACGCGACTCTGCCGATTTCTATTCGAGCTGGCGCGGGAAAAGAGATGAGTAGAAGGACGAAATACGCAATGGAGACCCAGTCTACGTCCCGTGGAGGTAAGGGACGTTATGTGCTGCCGGAACTTCACGGGTTTTTCGGTCTCAGAATCGGAGATGGTTTGCACGGGGATGAATCCGGTTTATCAAATTATCTGGAAGAGGATGAACCGCGCGTCCTCGTTTGGGCTTTCATTCGGCTCACCGTTAGGACTGTATCACGATTCGGGACCTGCTTGCTGCGGAAGGAGATCAACTGGAGGAAGGTCGATATGGAGGGTGCGTTCTTCTCTCTCTCTTGTAAATTGTTGTGGGGCTGGAGCTGACGCGCGTTCGCAGTGTATGTCTATCGTCTGGCGCTCGAGTATGCGCGGTTGTAGGCGGACGATCGGGAGAAGATGAGTTATCGGGTGATGACCTTTCCCGGCGACCCGGCCCATACATATCATATCGCTTTTCGCACTCGCCAGCAACCCGCATACTGTACACAGAGATTTCTTGGAACGCACGCACACATACAGTACATCCAATAGAACCCATAGACTATTTTTTCTTGTTACCATCTTGGTCCTCATCCCAGACTCCTTGTAATTCTCGTTCCGTCGTAGTTTGTAGAGGCCGCTTTGGTGGTGTCGGCGCTCCCCTCTGCGGTGGGCCCGGAGGAGCTCCGGAACAAGCTCCCACTCTTCGAGTTATCAAAGTCGTCGTTGCCGGTGAACACGCCCGTCTCGAGCTCGAAATCAAGCTGCTGCGACTGGCCGGTGGTCGCATTTACGCGGACATTGCGTGGGGCGTGGAAGCGCGGAGGTCCGTGGCTGACGGTGCCCGGGTAGGTCGAGAGGTTGCCGACGGGCTCGGCCAGCTGCTGGGTACTGAGGACGAGGTGCTGGCTCGCTACGTAGCCAGTAAGCATCGATGAGTCAAGGAAGCACATCACGTACCTATGAAGGTGACGGCGAGGGGTAGCGACGACGCAGCGCCGGTTACGAAAACTTTGCGAAATTCCAATATCACCCACCTGTTGAGTGTGAGAGTTTCCTGAAATCAGAGACGATGACCCACAGATTGACCACGAACACGGCGGCGAAGAACAGGATACCGTCTCGCAGAATATACCGCACAAGCTTGGTCAAGTGCCTGGTGGTGCAAGCAGGGTCAGCGGGCGATTTGCAAAGAATTCTGGAGAGCGTACATCCGTCCGCCGTAGTGCGACCCTGAGACAAGGTAGTAGCTCGCGAGCACGCAGGCGGTCAAGTCAAATGCCATGTGAGTGCTATAGAAACTGCGAATGTGTTGAGCGTGATGGTGTGGGCGGGGATCCGGCGCGTCAACGTACACGATGTTCCAATCTGGCTAGAACGGAACCTGTTAGCGCGACGGAGAGCACGCGAAGGCACGAACTTACGTCGCCTACGCGTTGTAAACCTTTGCACGTCAGAACAGTTTTACCCAAAACGCCCTGCCAACAAGGTCAGATGGGTAACCCCCAGAGTTAAGAGTCCGGGCGCACCGTTCGATGGTAGAAGAGGCCGAAGCCTTCCAGCGGGAAACAGATGAAGAGGAATATGCCTAAGCCGATTTGGATTCGTTTCGAGCGCCCGGCGATGGCGACCGTGCTTCCAGATACCAGGTCAGCAGGAAGATCCTCGCAGAAGGCACGAAGCCGTACCGAATATAAACGAGCGTGTTCACCGCCATCCCGGCCAGGTCTGCATGATTAGATCTGGGGCATTTCAAGCGGATGAGAGAACGCACAGAGAGACACATTCGGAATCATCCAAAGCCGCCGACACGAGTCGGCCGTGAAGTTGGTCGAGTATGCTTCTGAAATATAGGATTCAGAAGAGGCTCCAGATACAAAGACGCCGAGGACGAACCCCAGCCGTAGGCGGTGAGCGATGCAATGGACGCACTGATGATTTATGAGCCCCCATGCCATCGCCAAAGGGACTTTGAACTCACTATCGTGCAACAAAGAACGCAGCACAAACCAGAGAGATGCGTCGTCTTGTCCATTGCTTCCAGTAGAGCCTCACCTCCCCGGGCATCGTCAGAACCAGATCGGCTCCGGCGAGCGTGAAGGTTCTGGAATGGCCTCAGTATCGGCACACAGACTTGAAGAGCGAAAGAAGGTACATGATGCGCCAGACGTTGGTCCGATTGAGGGGGAAACTCATCGTCGTCCTCGTCGAGGTGACAGTGGTGTAGGAGGAAGAGGAATGAGCGACGGGCAATAAGGCAAAGAAGACTAAAGAAGTCATTCACGCGCGCTTACATACAGCCGACGCCGTGGAGAGAATTTACGTAGCGTATGCACCCGACCTTTTGATACTACCCCCGGTGATGCGGGGTGCAGGGTCATCACAACGTGCGGAACCAATCGGGTGCTCGACTCTCTAACTCTCCGTCGACTCTGAAGGTGGTGAGCTTCTGTCCCAGCGCCCCGAGCTAGTGTCGGCGCAGAGCATCCTTCGAACTCCTTCGGGCCCCATTTCAGCCCCATTTCAGCCCCATTTCTCGCTTATTTGTAGATTTGATGGTTGCCCGACTTCTTTGGGTTGAATTGACAGTTGATATCATGATCTTCGACTGAAACAGCGGCTTGGAAATTATTAAATAGACCGCCGCACGTCTCCGCACGTCCCTTTTCAGCCACATTGCCGACCTACTAAGACCTGCTCTGACCTGCTATAATAATGGGACAGGGTACATACAGCAAGGGGCGTTGCCGAGCGAAGGTCACTGTCAATCTTACGCGTAGCGTTAGCGAGAGCCAGGCACCGCTCTAAGTTTCGTCGGGATCCAGACCGTAGATTTTCAAAATGTTGTCGGGATTCGCACAGCCCCCCGGCGCCTGAGAAGGTCTGTTTTTCGCTCAAAAGCATCAAGGAATCTCCAAATTCTTCCAAGATCACGTACAAGCGCATAGCGTCACTAGAAATAGCGTCCCTTACCCCACTTGGCATTCTCCGGCGCTGGCGGCGCTTCAGAAACATTCATTTTCATTTCCTGTGGCTTTTCTGTCTCGATTCTGCTGGCAAGCCCGTTTTCTTCCAAATAAACAATTCTACCTACTTCCGGCCGTCGTCACGGGGACTCAGCGTGATCATCATCAAGAAATTGCCTTTTCTGTCGGTCACCTCGCTTCCTCGCTTCCCAGCGACATATCGGAATGAGCCAGGCACGACGGCCCGATGATTTTCCGGGCCGCTAGGCAATACTAGTAATACGCTTCCGCCGCGGTGTTACCCACAAATCGCCCACAAACACGTCTCTCACTGTCTCTCACTCCTTCTGTCTCTCACTCCTTCTTTCCCGCTCCGTCCGTTGTTCCCTTTAAAGCCAGGACCAGCTGACGCGTCGAGAACCCCCAGGCTATCCCCGGACCGCCATGCGCTTGCTGTCCGCTTCTCTCGCCGCTCTGCTCGTCCAAGTGACGACGGCAAGCCTCGTCGTTGACCTGGGCTACGCTCGCTACCAAGGAGCCGTCGTATCGACTGCCACGACCGGCGACGTTGCCAACTTCTTGGGCATCAGATACGCTGCAGCGCCCGTCGGTGAGCGTCTCCGTCCCTCATCCCGTTTCCCGGCTCATTTTCTTCAAGGTCTCCTTAGATTCCGCGCACCGCTGCCCCCACCGATCTCTCTTACCATCCAGAATGCAACTGTTCAGCCGAACGAATGTTATCAGGCTTCCAGCGGTGGGACGTCGGCAGTAAGCCCTTTGGGTGGCCTCGAAAAGCGGGACACAATTGTACAGTCTGAGGACTGCCTCTTTCTCAAGCAAGTCCCCGTCATTTTCTTATTTCTCACAGCCTTACTGGCGCCTTGTAGCGTTTACTATCCGAGCAACGCTGTCGGGACACCTCCGAAGGGCTTGCCGGTCATTGTTTGGATACATGGCGGCGGGTGCGTGTCCTTTTCCCCTTTCAACCACGTTTTAACCTGCTCAACAGCTACGAGGCCGGCGGAGCAAATCAGTTCAACGGCCAAGATATCATCCGCTGGAGCAACCGAGGCGTTGTAATCGTCATCGTGCAGTACCGGCTTGGGCTCTTCGGTCGGTGACGTCTCCCTGCCTCGGCCGCCTCTGACGACGGATAGGCTTCCTTGCGGGACAGAAAGTAAAGGATAACGGTGCTCTTAACGCAGGTCTACGTGAGTGCCGCCCGCGTTCATGTCCCTTGCCCTGACTGACCGAGCTCATAGTCGACCAGGATGCCGCTCTCCGTTGGGTCCAGATATACGTTTGTGGACTATACTCTTCTCAACGCTCATTGACGTGCGCCCAGATCTCCAAGTTTGGAGGAGACCCGAGGAAAGTCACACTCTGGGGGCAATCCGCCGGTACGAGTCCCGTTCTTCCCGTGACCATGTCGTCTCAGCTCCATCCAAGGCGCCGGCTCGGTCATCCAGCAGGTTATCGCGAACAACGGGAACACCGTTCCGCAACTATTTCGCGCAGCGATATCGAGCTCCACGTACCTGCCCTCGCAGTATCAACACAACGACGCCGTGCCCGAGGTCAGTGCCCACAGGTCTCTACCCGACAGACCCTCATCCCGCCCGCAGTACCTGTTCACCCAGGTCGTCACGCAAACCAGGTGAGTGCTCAATCTCGCGCAATATCCATCTCATATGTCCTGCAGCTGCACCAAAGCCTTGGACGCCATCAGCTGTCTTCGCCGCGCAGACCCAACCGTTCTCCAAGCGGCCAACCTCAACATCACTGCCAGCGGCTTCACCCGTGTCTTCCTCTTCGTGCCAGTCATCGACGGGAGATTTGTCACACAAAGCCCGACCGCCGCCCTGGCGCAGGGGAAAATTAACGGGGTTCGTTCCATCTTATCTCTTCGACCGCCTATATTGAAGATCTCCTTGCTCCAGCAAACACTCCTCTCTACGAGCGTAACCAACGAAGGCCTCAAGTTCGTCAACCAGACGGGAACCATGAACACGACCTTGTACTCCCTCAACCTCTTCCCGAAGTTCAAGATGTCGGACGCGCAGAAGGTCGCCACTTTCTATGCGCAGCAAGTGGGCGGAACGCAGCTGAACCAGGAGAACACGATCCAATCTGACAGTGCGTCCACCACCTTGTATCTTGCGCTCCTGACTGAACTCGGACTTTCTGCAGCCATATTCCTCTGCCCGACTGTCAACCTCCTCCAGGCGTTCAACTCGCGCAAGAAACGTGTATTCAAGGTCCACATCCTTCCTGGCCAATTCCCGTAACCAACGCGCTAACACCTCGCAGGGCCTATTCGCCATCGGTTCCGGCCTGCACGCCAGCGACCTCCCGTACTACTGGACCACCATGGCGCCGAACGGGCCCTCGTTTAACAACAGCGGCTTTATAGAGGCCTTTTCGCAGACCTTCACCAACTTTGCGATCTCTTTGGACCCTAATACCAAGACGAGCCCGACGATACTGCCGCAGTGGGTGCCATGGACCGACTCGGCAAATGGCGGGACGGAGATGTTGTTCAATAAGACGAGCGCTGGCGTGCCTGTGGTGCAGGCAACCACGTTGACGGCGTCGCAGAGTGGGCTGCTGACCCGATGCGCGTCAGTCTTCTGCTCTCTCTTTTTTGCGTGTTACACAGACTGATTCGCGCGTAGGTTTTGGGCAGGCATGACATCGCTAACTGGGCAATGAAACTGATGGATGTTCATCGCATTATTTCTTACGAGCAGCCTTAGCTTAAGTATACGACTATTCATCCTGTTCGCATTTTGGTCGTCCCTGTAATTCTATCGATTCTTTTTTGTGGGACCGGAGGGATGTGGCCATGCGGGATCGACGACTTTCTGCGTTATCACTCTCGAGGAGTCGGCGTTCCAGCTCGGCGACGGCTCCGCCTTTGGCGCATCGGAATAGTGGCGGATTCGAAGGCTACAATTTGTCTACATCATGAGTCTGTCTAGAAGGCTACAGTCTGTCCACATGTAGCCTTCGAAAAGAAGTATGTATGAGCAGATTCGGGGGGGGGGGGTTCCTCGCCGCGCGAGTTTACCGATGGAGCCAAGGGATGCAATCGACCTATCTTCCCTTCGTCGGATTAACGCTCGCAGTCAAATACATCGACAACGACCATATCCCCGCCGGCGAGGTCGTGCTCAACTTCAAACTGTCGAAGCAGTATTAGCTCTGCGAATGTATAGTCAGCGAAAAGAGAAAAGACGAAAGAAGGGCCATTAGCTTCCGCCAATATCTCCAGAATGGGAAGGACACTAGGGAGGAACACGTAGTGCTGCTGTCGCCTGACGATGACGGCGGATGTACTGGCAATGGATGAGGCAGATAAGGGGTCTCCCTGCCCAAGTCTCCACGTTCGACACATACGATAGCGCGCGCATTGCCACTCCCACGACGGACTCTCTCTGAGCTGGTCCGCGACGCATCCGCGACTGGGTGCCGGCTGCGAGGAGCGCGGTCGTCTCTGGGTCTGGGTCTGGGTCTGGGTCTGGGTTGTCGCCGTCGTCGGTGAGGAACAGAGGTTCCTGGTCAATCGTCGAGTCAAGGGCGGGGGAAGATGACAGCTCCGTGTGGCTGTGCGAGGACACGGGTTTTGGTGTCGAGGCGCAGAATACTTTGAGGTACGGGATACACAAGTAGCCTCGAAGTAGGTAGCGGATGAGGAGAATATAAGAGTTGGGAATACGCTATAAAACTATGTTCCATACAAAAATGCGTGCTTTACGCCATATAAAGCGGGTCGCGATTGACACTCTGTCGGAGTCACTCCCGTTCTGCCAAGAAACGCGACTCTAGAGGGTAATGCATGAGCCGTGAGGACGACGGCATGCTAGTTGCCCATACCTTTGATCAGACCCCGCCGTTTACGTGCCAGAAACTCTTCCACGACATCCCAGTAGCTGTGACTGTCCAGCACACCCTCATTCCACGTCTCGTACCAAGTAATCACCACTCGCGGATCCGCGAAATCCTTGGGAGCGCTGGCTTCCATGTTCTCGGCAAACCGCCGCGCTCCTGCGAGGAGCACCAGGCGGATCAATTTTTTGCACTGAGCCAGGAGGATGACCGCCCGGGGCCATCCGACGTCTGCGTCAACAGCCAGATGCGTCAGAACAGGGAGAGCAGAACAGAACGATTCGATATCGTAGTCGTCGTGGTAGAGAATTTCCAGATGCGTGAGAGAGCAGAAGACGGGCAGCGAACCGTCTGTCTTGGGTCCGCACAGTACATCGCCGGGATAGAACGAAAGACACCGAAGTTGCTGCAGCCGTAGAAACGCAGCATGCAGCATATCGTCGTAGTTATCTGTGTGGAGGGAAAGGTGTGTCACTCGAGGGCACAGGTCGAGTACCTCGAGCGCATCGTCGCGGCCAGTGGCAGGGTAATCGAGAGAGACATGCCGCGTAGTTTTCACGAAGAACTCTCTGGATTTAGCCGTCAAGAGTCTCGACAGACGGTGGGGATCGCGGAGCTCTAGACTCCTGTACAGCGTGGGTTCTATCCTGTAAACCGACCACCGTCAGGTTCAGTCGGCGACAACGTGCAAAGGCTATCGCACCAGATGAGGACGCGGCGGGCGACGAAAAGCAATGTGTACCCCATTTCGGGATGCAGGTGCACAGTTATCTCGAATATCTCGCGCTCGAGCTCGCGTGGTAGTAGAGGGTGTTCTGTGGTCATGGTGGTAAGCAGAAGGGTTTTTGACAGCTGACGTCGAATCGGGAATGATGGACCATCAGTCACGTCGGCCCGGTGCTGCCGCATCAGTGTTTATCAACTAACGATGGTTTGAGCTTCAACTGCGACGTGTACATCTGAACGTTCGACGATGTATCCACGGGAGAACCAGTCTGAGTCTACTAAAAAAAACACGTTGCAAGAGTCAGCACTCACTGGCAGCAAGCCTAGCCACTCGAACCGAACTGCTCACGACTTTTTGATGAACAGAGAAAACAGGGTCGGGTTCGCTGATCGGAATTGCGAGGTTAACTCAAGTACTAAAGTAGAGTTCTTATCTATTTTAGATACCCCAAGAGAGCTTCGAAACGACTCGGACTCCACGGTGCAATTCAAATTTGAGAGTTAATTCGTCGTAGAAGCCAACGGCTGAGGGCTGAGTGAACAGCACCTACAGCGGATTATACTGGTGCATGCAGGGAAATGCTACTCTTTATCTGCTCACCGGCGATCTATAGCTTCGGTGGACTTTCGTCCTGCGCCTATTTGAATGTTAATTTTGAAGTCTAAATGTCACGGCCAAGGCCAACTTGAATAGCGAATAAAAAAACCCTATTTACATCCCCCAGAGACCCGCCCTCGCTTCGAACGAAGTCATTACAGATGTGGTGCCGTGGCGCACGGGTCCAGTGAAATATGGTTCTGACAATCCTTCGAGGTTCCACAAGACGTCTTGAGTCGACTCACAGGTATTATAGCTCATTAATACTGTACTTGATTCGTTTACGCCCAAGAATATGAGCAATAGCCGCACGATGAAGACCCTGCCGACAACGACACCAGTGCCAGTGGAGCTAATTCGCAAGTTTTTAGCAAGTTTTTGCAGCGTGAAATCGCACAAGCACTACCGTTGCCTTGGAACAAGTTGGGTGTATGGAGCAGCGCAGTGGTTCCGACGGCCGCAGTTGCGGCTCAGTTGGCAGGATCGCTGGGACGAGATGGCGGCGGGAGACAAGCAGTGTGAAGCCGTTGATGGCTAATACCGGCAAACAAGATGGGGACACGTCATCGCGTCACGGTCACACTACGCTTGTCCTCTTCCGCTCTTCTTCCATCATGCGTTCCTTGGTGTCTGGACTTTCCTGGATTTCAACGGACCTCAATTCTTCGAAAGACTCGGACTTGGCTCAATGTACCCTTAAAGGGACCCTTTGCAATTGCGGCTTCACGGTCTTCTCCTCAAGCGATAAATGAACACACATTTTACAGCACAAGTTCGTATAGTACTAACAGCTTGCTCAATCACTCATCAAGATATCTTCCGACATTTCCTCACTGTCGCTGCTCAGGATTACATTCGCCTTTGACCTCGGTTTCTCCTCGGTCTTCCCTTATCCCTATACAAGCTCCACGTTCTCGTCTACAAGCAGCCCGCTAAACGAGGTGCACACACCACGAGTCCCCCGAACGTTGTTTGTCTGCGGCATCCTGGCCATATCGGTCCCAAAGGTGCGTGCTGCCTCGTAAACTCATGATGCCTCCAGTCCTCACACCATTCCCAGTTCCCTCGTCGCACCACGAGAAGGTTGTCGTCATCTATAACCATTACGCTAGTACCTTTCCTTCGGGCCCTGAGTCGTCGCTGACGGCCACCGTTACGCCACACCGGCTGCTCCCTGCCTCAAGAAGCAGCTCGCGCTGGTCTCAACGGTGCGCTCATTAAGGCTCTTCTGGTGCGTTCGAATTCCTTGCCCTTTTTCTTTCTCTCGTGGCACTAGAGCTGACTTGCGACGTCGCCCAAGGACTTCCTCATCGACGGTCACGACGTTCTGGAGAGCCCGGAGTGGAACGGCCTCAACTCGACTAAGGGGTTCAATGCGACTCTGCCAATTCATATTCGAGCTGGCACGGGAAAAGAGATGAGTAGACGGAGAAATATGAAGAAGAAGCAATGCAGATCTAGTATACGTCCCGTGGAGATAAGGGACGCTATGTGCTACTGGAACTTCGTGGGTTTTTCGGTGTCGAAGAATCGGAGCTAGTTTGCACGGGGTATCTCCTCGTTTGGGATTTCATTCAGCTCACCGGATATTGCTTTAGGGCTGTACATGTATCACGATCCGCGACCTGCTTGCTGCGGACGGAGATCAACTGCGGATGGACATCCGAGTTACAACTTACCACCCTGCTGCGCACGATCCGCACGAATCAAAGGACGACACTTTAACATCAGAGGTCCCGAAATTGCGAAGTAATCAGTCATCCGCACGAACGCGAACTTGACGGCGCTGCGACATTATTGTTAGGCAAGGCAGATCCCGCTTGAAATGCGAGACACTCGGAGAACCATCAAAATAATCCCAGTACGTATAATCCGCTCTTGCAATTGCCGTGTTTGGGATATGCATCCCGGCGTCCCGACTTGGTCGTTCACCTGCTAAATATCATTCCGCAGTCTTGAGTACTTGAGCACCGGCGTTGGCACGGCAATCCGATTGATGCTTCGAGCGAAGAAATAACACCAAGGCGTTTTTTGGCCGTCGAGTCCTAACCTGCTTAAATACCGCGGTCATTTCTAAGGAAACTATCACCCAGTCCCCGTTTTTTCGCGCTATTCACTCATCATGAAGTTCTTCCAATTCGTCATTGGTGCCAGTCTCGCGTTGTTCACTACTGCAAATGCTGCAGTGCTCCAAGTACGCACTCGGATGATTTAATATGGTTCATTTTACTGAGATGTTTTATAGAATAGGAACACCGTCATTGCCTCGGGCTCTGCTGTCGCAACCTTGCCTGGGGCGAGTGGTTCTGCAGTTGGAGGGTTCCCCTCGGCGAGCGGTTCTGCTGTCGGCAACTTCCCTTCGGCGAGCGGGTCAGCTGTCGGCAACTTCCCTTCGGCGAGCGGGTCAGCTGTAGGCAGCTTCCCTTCGGCGAGCGGGTCAGCTGTAGGCAGCTTCCCCACGGCAAGCGGTTCGGCGGTTGGGAGTTTCCCTTCGGCGAGTGGCTCGGCTGTTGGCAGTTTCCCTTCGGCGAGTGGTTCTGCAGTTGGCAGCTTCCCGTCGGCGAGCGGTTCTGCTGTCGACAGCTTCCCCTCAGCGAGTGGTTGTGCAGTTGGAGGGTTCCCCAGTGCCAGCAGGTCAGCTGTAGGCAGCTTCCCCTCGGCAAGCGGTTCTGCGGTTGGCAGCTTCCCCTCGGCAAGCGGTTCCGCAGTTGGCAGCTTCCCCTCGGCGAGTGGTTCCGCGGTCGGGAGCTTCCCCTCGGCGAGCGGTTCGGCCGTTGGAGCGTTCCCCAGTGCCAGTGGCTCAGCTGCTCCTTCGCTCCAATTTGCTACAGCCATTTAACAACGGGCGATGGATGGAGCGGATAATACACAAAGGCCTGTTCCCTGTACCGGAGGCGCACCTTCTATGGACTTATTATCAGCCCTACGAGCATCCCTTCTTTATAGTCTTTGTTCTTCCGCATACTACGTCCTGCTAGATAAAAGAACAATTTGGGTAGATGAATACATACCGTTTGCGTCCCACATTTCTTTGACGGCCGTTTATAATCTTCCTCCGTTGCTGTAATTAATTCAAGCTATGTCAACCTTGTTATCGGTATCGGTACAGGTCAAGTTGATGATCCTGCAGGAATCCTGCTGTTGATCCCGACTGAGAACGTTCGAACAAAATACAGGTTCAGATGTAAATGTATCGGGCCGAATTATGAACGAGGTTCTACTCTAACTACCTGAAAATACCCAAACTCAACATTCGCGATAGACTATGCAACGTCAACAACTCACATGAGCCTCCAATCCAACTTCAATCCAGACCTCAACAGCAAAAACAGATAGCGGGAAAGACTAAGTAGCCTCCGACTCACTCCGAACCGGGTCTCCCGGGCCGGCTTTCACGAACGGATCAAAGATGCCAAGCTGTCACATGCCCTGACTTAGTCAGCTCCTCGCGTCTCAGCGCTTCCAAGCCAGTTTCATCAAGCTGTGAGCTGGTTTCATCCAACCGGTATCGCGCGTCTCACGGGGATGGCTTTATTAGGAACCTCGCATGCGCGCCCGCGCCGGGCGCCAAGCACTGCAACCAGCGCGTTCCGTCTGGCAGACTTCAATCAAATCGTCTCCGTTCGCCGTCCCTATCCTTGCACTTCATATATAACCGAGCCCGCCCGGTCCTCCAGCATTTCTTCTTCTTCTTCCCCGCTTCCTATTTTCTTCGTTGACGCTTTTGGTCGTCCTTCTACGCCCTGGTCGGCATTCACTTGTGGAAGAAGAAGTAATCCTATTCCACCCCTTCCCCTGCCCTTACGACCATGCTCTCTTCCACCACGTTCTTCGTCCTACTCCCCTTCATCGCGGGCATCCATGCCATAAACGACTGGACGGTGCCCTGTACCACGGGCTCATGCTCCTACGGTGCGTTATATTAGTTTTTTCTTGCGCGCCAAGCCTAAGTAATGCGTTAGATCTCCCGCGCAACAACGAGGCAGTGTCTTCCGGGTCCCTTAAAATTGTGCGTTCTCGGACCTCCGACCTCAGATGATGTTCTGACAAGCGCTTAAACAGTGGGGCGGCGTCGACGCCATTACGGACATCACGAACGCTGCAGACTGGGAAATTCTCGACTGCGATCCTACTGCCCTCGCGCAGGACATCCGTCTCGTGTGCAAGACCGACCCGGACGACCCGAACTCCAAGTGCGGGCATCTGTATCAAAATATCGGTGCTGTCAACAAGATCGTGCGGCTTCCCGAAAACGTTTGTTTTTCTTCCTCCATTTGGGTGGAATTAACTGAATGGACAGTGCGGTGCAAACGCCTTTGCCCGTATCGCCAAGGCATGGGTGCCAGACGACCAATCGATCCCCGAGGCCGTCCAGAAGCGTCTCGTCCGTCGCACCGGTGTTCCGCCCGTCGTCAAGGCGCTCCACATCGACACCAACTTCGACGCCGTTCAATGGTCGCAAACGGGCATGGTCAACATCGCTCTCCAGGGTGTTAATGTGCCCGGGCTCGACATGTCAGTGACGAACACTGGATCCCAGGCGCGTCGCGTCAGTCGCCGTGGTTCTGGCCGCGGTGTTACCGCTCGTGGGTTGTTTGGCAGTACGTCCTCGAACTGGGCTTCTTCCTTGCGAGCTGACGTTTCGTCCAGAGATCAAGGACGGTTTGTCAAAGGCCGGCGATGCGATCAAGGACGGTGCTGAAGGTGCGTTGTTATGGTTATTTCGGCCCGCTGCTGACTTGTTTTTCGAGCCGTCGGCGGAGCTGTAACGACCGCTGCAGACGATACTGCGGACGCCGCGAAGGCGGCTGCCCAAGCGGTATCCGACGAGGCAAAAAAGGCTGCCGATGACGCTGCCGCCGCGGCCAAGAGTGTTGCCGACGAGGCAAAGAAAGTTGCCGACGAAGTCAAAAATAAGACGAGCGTGGACCTGAACAAGTCATCCGACAAGTCCATCTCGTTCGACAAGAGCTTCAACCTGCTCCACGACGACATCTCCTGCGGCGCCGACACTCTCTCGCTCAATGTCGACATGGCTGCCTCCGCTGACATGCAGGCGACCGTCTCCCTCATTGCTCTCGGCACAGTCATACCTCCGGAACTGTCAAAGTTCAGCGTCGCCGCACTCATGAACGGCCACATCGGGGGCTCACTCGACATCACGGCCGACATCACCGGAAGCCTCACCTCTGGCCCCAAGACCGTATTTGAAGTTGGCATACCAGGTAAACTCGTTTTTCAGACTGTGGACCACGCAAGGATAATAACCGCCCTCCTCCCCCCAGGTTTCGACTTCCCAGGCATCTTCAAGCTCGGCCCGTCGTTCAGCGTCCTCGCCCAGATTGGCGGCCAGGTCGATATCCACATGGACATGGTCCTCGGCGTCACGATGGATCTGACGAACACGACCATGTCGTTCCCCCCGGATTCGGGCAACAACAGCTCTGGCAACTCGGTCTCCCTTGGTGACAGCCGTGCGTTATTCTCTCTGTCTCTCTCTCTCTCTGCATCTTTAATTGACGGATCACAGCGCTCACCCTCAATGCCGCCCCGAACATCCAAGCCACCGGCGTCATCACCGCGACCCTTACCCCGAAGCTGAGCTTTGGTATCTCCGCACTCGGGGGTAAGGGCCAAGCGGAGGTCTTCTTCGAATTCCCAGTCACGGGTGAGCTAACCCTCGACCTCGATTCGTCGGGAGAGGTTGTCAAGAACAAGAATGGTGGTGCTGCTGAAGCAGGGTGCCTTCCTTTTATTCTTTTCTTGTACTCTCATGCTCATTGACGGCGTAGAACTCTGGGCGATTCGACCGCCAATAACGGTACCGACGCGACCGTTGATGATGGGACGGCGACGGACGACACCCCTGCGGACGAGGATTCCACTGTTGCCGCTCGTGTGCGTACCAGGCCTCCTTTCCCTCTCCCTCACGCTAATTCTCAGCAGAATCTGCCTAGAAAGGTCGGCAAAACGGCAAAGCCCAAGGCAGCGCCAAAGCCCGAGGCAGCGCCAAAGCCCAAGGCAGCGCCAAAGCCCAAGGCAGCACCAAAGCCCAAGGCAGCGCCCGCCGACAAGGCGACGAAAGCCCCGAGCAAGCTCGGTTCTGCGGCCAAGCAAGCCGCACAGGCTGCCGCACAAGCCGCCGCCGGCAGCGTCTCGACCACCACGGCGCCGGAGACGGACACGACCGACCCAGACACGACCGACCCAGACGCAGGAACGACCGACGATGACACGGCGCCGGAGACGGACACGACCGACCCAGACACGGCCGACCCAGACGCAGCAACGACGGATGATACGGACGTTGACGACGACTCGGATTCTACCGTTGACGACGAGTCCCTCGACCCTGATGTTGACAACGCCGCATCGGCTGATGATGGTACTACAGAGTGTGTATTCTTTTCTTCGTTGTGGACGGCGACTAACGAATACTTCAGGGCAACGGACGATTCGACTGATGATTCCGACGATGCCACCGAGTCCGTATTCCTTCTTATCTTATCTTCTCTTGTGTTGTCTTATCTTATCTCGATGGCTAATAATTACTTCAGAACCGCGGATGAAACCGATGCGGACGATGCTGACTCGCTCGACCCTACCGATATCGACAACGCCGCCTCGGCTGATGACGGTACTACGGAGTGCGTATTCTTTTCTTCATTGTGCACGCTACTAACGAATACTTCAGGACAACGGACTCGACTGATGATTCCGACGATGCTACCGAGTCCGTATTCCTTCTTATCTTATCTTGTTTTTATCTTATCTTGTCTCAATGGCTAATAATTACTTCAGAACAGCGGACGACGACTCGGCTGTCGATGACGACTCGCTCGACTCTACCGATCTCGACAACGCCGCCTCGGCTGATGACGGTACCGAGTGCGTATTCTTGTCTTATCTCGATGGTTGTGTAACGGCTCCTAATGAATTACTTCAGAACCACGGACGATTCGACTGATGATTCCGACGATGCTACCGAGTGCGTATCCGTATTCCGTCTTATCTTATATGGCTCCTAATGATTACTTCAGAACCACGGACGATTCGACTGATTCGGACGATGCTACCGAGTACGTATTCGTGTTCCGTTTTATCTTATCCCCTCTTATGCCATCCCATCCTATCTGATCTTATTTCAGAGATTCTACTGTGGATGACGACTCGCTAGACCCCGCCGATCTCGACAACGCCGCCTCGGCTGATGATGCTACCGAGTGCGTATTCTGGATGATTTGTGGCTGGCTACTCTGAACTCATGATTTCTTCAGGACTGACGATAGTGACACCCAGTTCGTTTCCGTTCTCCGTGTTATCAGAACTTGTTCTCAAACACCATCTAGAGCCTCAGCTGATCCTACTCCCGCTCCTCTGTCATTTGGCGGTTGTGTAAACGTTGCCGCAAACGTCAACATAAACTTTGGCGCGGATGGTAATTGTGAGTCGTCCAAAGCCTTGTATTCTGTTCGACGGCTAATCAGATGAAAAAAAGTCTTTGGTTTATTCAGCAAGGTCGTCTCCCAGGTCCTCTTCAACAAGGACTTCCAGATCTTCCGGGTACGCGCATTTTTCAGCTCAAAGACTGCTGATTCTCATGTGATCACGATCCACAGAAATGCTTCGGGGATCAGGCGAACAGTACTACGTCTGCCACCGATACCACTGCCAACGCGACTACATCTACCAACGATACCACTGCCAACACAACTACCTCCCGCCGTTCGTTGCCCGATACGACCTCATTCGAGCGCCGCATCGGCTTCACATGCCCCATCGGCTCTTCCGCCAAGTCGGGCATCACCAGTGGAACTATCGCGGCACAGAAGTTTGTCTGTTCTTCGCGTTTATGACTTGGCGCTAACGAATCTTTTTGTAATGTACAGCATCCAGCCTTCCTAGAAGCACTCACTGTTACATAACGCATGTCTGGGTTGCGAGTGTTCATTCCCAGTATGAGGGATATACAGACCCGATTGTAGTAGATGATTGTAGTACAATCATCGTCCGTTCTGCGCGCAGCGGTACTTTAGACGCCCCATATCTACGTCCTAACTGCTACCTCCCTTTACTCCGTTGGAAATATCTGTCTCTGCGACTCATTCAGCGCCACTGGCCTTTGATATGTCAAGATCCGATTTCAAAACGGCACCAAAGCTCGGAAGGTTGAGAGGACGCTGGCAGCTTGCCGGCAGCCTGGGAGTGCAGTAAGGAGACCATGTGCTGCTGCCGTGAATCGCTCGCCTCTTTCACCTCAACTCTAATGGTATTCTATAGGGACGTGTCCTTTTGCTTCGGGCCCAACAACACCTATTTCCTTCGCACTCCAAATGGGGTCTCATAGTGCGTAGATACTCTGCTCTGCGCACTCTCTGAGTCTCTGAATCATGGCGTTGACAGCTCCGCCCTACCAGACACCCCGGCCGTCGCGGAGTTTGCTGAGCAGGCTGGACCTTTGGGTGATGTGGCACTAGCGATGGAGGCAGGAACATACATGGTGGCTCGGAGTTGGCGAACTAAGGAAGAGGGGGGGGAGCGGTACAAGAGTGCGTCAGCTGCTCACACCGTGATTTATTCTCACCAACACGCATAGTCAAAGGCATGGACACCCACTACGCACGCCTTGCTCGCTTCATCGCCAGAAATCTGGGCCAAACACAGAACACAACCTTCGGGCCCAACCACTCCTACTTCTCCTCCGTGCCCTTTGGGTACATATGGGGAAATCTACCTGACACGCTGGAAGACTACCTCGTGGACCATGTAAAGGCCAGTCATCCTTTGATGATAACCCTGGGTGCAGAAGGGACATATGTCTTGTTCGACGACTACGATTTAATGAACAATAAAATGCCATTTCCCTGGCATCTCTCGTCACAAGGGCAGAACCTCTATCCGGAAGTGGAGGCATTCTTTGTCCCTCTGGAGGGAGATTGCCCGTACCCGCGGGGAAGGTTGCACGTACGTTGGTTCTTCGGTTCTGGCGAGAAACTGGATTGAACATCGAGTATGTTTAGTACTTGGCGCTCAACCCATACGTCCCCGGCGAGTACTTTGCCCTCTTCACAGATAACTCCACGAGCTGGAAGCTTCCACAAGAGTGGTCGGACGCCATTGTTGACACAATCACCAAGAACGGATGGACTGCGCACCGGCAGGTCCCAGGTCCCAATGGCCCACAGTAAAGAGGTTGATAGCCTGCTGTGAAATGGACAACTTGGCGTCAAATGGTTTAGTGGGCGAAGCTTCGAATATCGATACTAGTTGGGATTTATTGTTCTTGTGACGAAATGAGATCCTTTTTCCTTTCCCATTCCTCTTCACCACCGGTCTTCTGCCAACAAACCCTCCAATCAAATCCCAGCACCTCCCGTAACCTCGAGCGTGTGTCCAGAAACATACGATGCCAACGGGCTCGCAAGGCTGCCGTGCGTCAGGAGAGCAATAACAGTCGGTTCACAGTTAGGTGCACGCACAACAAAACGCCGCCCGCAGCCTCATCCGGCGTCCCATCACGTCGGAGCGGGATGAACTGGGTTCTCGAGACCGAGTCGGGCGTGGCTCCGGGGACGCCGAGCGCGATTTCCTTCCCGTCGATGTTCAGAGTCGCCCCGGCTTCTTTTGCTGCCGTGAGCCTGGTTGTTTTTGACATGGGTCAGCGATGGGGATCAGAATACGTAGCAAACGCAAGCGCACCGAGTGTGTATGAGCCCAAACGCAACTGTATTCGCGCGCACGCCGAACGGGCCCCATTCCTTCGCGATGGTTTTGGTGAGTCCGAGGATCGCGGCTTTGGCTGCGGCGTAGTTCGCTTGTCCGACGCTTCCGTGCAAGCCTGACGTCGAGGAGACGTTGATAATGGAGCGATTCTCGCGGGCTTCGGGCTGGGAGCGCAGGGTTAGGGATGACAGAGGTACCCCTAGAGAAACTCACCTTGAGGCGGAAATACGGCGCTGCCTGGCGTACGAGGCGAAACGGGGCGCGGACGTGGATCTTGATGATTAGGTCCCAGACGTCGTCGGGGGTGGTGTGCAGCATCTTGTCAAAGGTGAAGCCGGCGTTGTTGACGATGTGGTTGATCTTTCCGTATTTGCTGGAGGAGTTGGAGTGAGGGTCGCAGGTAAAAACAGAGGACCACGCGACGCACTGGACGGTCGCATCCACGATTTTCTTGGGAAAGTCATCCGCACCGACATCGCCCGTGACGCTGAGAGCGTCTCCGCCTGCCGCCTTGATTTCCGCCTGGACGACCTCGAGTTTCTTCGCGTCGATACTGGCGGACGGCAGTGTCAACGGACAAACAAAAAAAAAAACAGAAAAAATGAGCACGCACTCGCTGATGACCACTTTAGCGCCTTCTCGCGCAAATAGAAGGGCCACGCTTCTTCCGATGCCCTAGACGCAAGATTAATGCCCTCCCGGGCGTCTCCACCAGCGACTCACCTGTCCAGCGCCTACTCGGCGTCAGTATCCGGCGTCTACTTATGACAAGGCGACGTGGCAGCGTACCGGTGATGATTGCGACCTCTCCAGCGAGCAGACCGCGGCCGTAGGTGCTGGAGAGGTGCTGCGAGACTTGGGAGAGACGCTCGGAGGACGACATGGTGGCTGGAGGAAAGATGCCGGAAACGGTTACTGTATTATTTCGACCTCAAGTTCGTGTAATGTGTAAGCGGGACCCCTGAACCAAACTTATACAAATGCGTAATGCGTAAACGGCGATTTTCCCATCAAGATCAGGCCCAATCAGGCTATATTACATCAAAATTTCCGGGCGGCATGACACCGGCCTTCCATATATAGTAATTTCATCATGATGAACTTGTGACTCCCCGAGAGTAACGCGTAATGTGTAAGACCCCCCCGAACTTGAGGTCGAAATAGTACAGTACACGGATAGCCGGCTTGTGACGCATTTGACATGGCCGCCCCACGCTCGCGATCGCGACGCATTCTCCGAAGTGCGTCACTCGCATCCTCACTCTCCTTGCTCTCGTTGCTTTCGCTCTCACAGCGGCGGATCAGGAATTAAGGGCTTCCCTACGTTAGTTTCTAATTGCAAAGTTTAGGATCAAGTATAGATTTCCCCTAAACTAGATCCGATATGTTAAATTTGGACAGAATCTAAATCAGATCACAAATTTAATATATTCCGACCCGTATCGGGCTCCGTTAAATCTCAAATATCGCAACAGGTTTGGCTGGCGCATAAAGTCATCGTAAAACATAGAGAATACAGGGCGTCTAAACTGACCTTTAAACTAAACATATAAACCCTCGAGGAATCCCTATTGAAACTTGAAATTTCGCATTGCGTTTAAAGGAAGATTTAATCAGAAATTTAGACTGCCGTTTGTCGGCGCTCGAAATTAGACAATAAATTTCAGGTTTGTGGCGCCATAAAACACATCGGCTGACCGTCGGCAGATGGTCGGCAGACGGCCGGCAGATGGTCGTCACTGGAAGGTAAAAAAAAAATTCTGGTAAAAAAGATACAACGGCGTCTAGGTTATGACAGTGTTCGATGTGTGCGTACAAAAATCCATGACACGGAACGACTCAGAGCCGGACGACGTGCGAGCGAGTTGCGAGATACTCCGCAGAGATGTCTTCGAGGGCCAGCCTTATTTTGTGCGCGGCGGCATGGAACCTGATGTTTTTTCTCCACTCGTGGTTGGTATACAGGGCAGCCTTGCCTTGGGATATATCGTCCAGGCGTTTCTGCAACCAGCGCTCACAGCTTACGTTCCACCAGCCTGTGTGAAGAGACGATGAACAGAAAGCAGCGGGAAGCGGAAACCAGGAGATGTATTTCAGCTGCGCGTCGCCGTTACTTGGCTGTCCTACAGATAAAATGAGTGAGTAGTCAGAGCGCAGAGCAAAATACATACCAGTCTCTGTCGGGTACACACCGCAGATGAGGTCGATTTCGCTGGGTGTCAAGGCTTCGTGCCAAACTGCCACATCTCCCTGTTTGTTCACGACGCGAAGCCCGCCATCGAGCTCTTCGTTAGACGGGTCAATGCGGGCTTTGTCCTCGAAATCCGATATCACCAGACGGGCGAGCCGGGCCACAAGTCCTCCGGAGAACAGAGCCAAGCGACCGCGCGAGGAATTCAGGAATGTATTCCGCCGCTGGACATAGGCCGTGTAATCGACAGTTGTTGGCTTGTATTTTTCAGGACGACGGCCCAGCCCCGGTTGTGAAGGAAGAACATCGGGCATTATAGAAGATTGTCTCAACCAGCAGGGATAAAACTCAATGCCCAAGCCCACAAGGTTACGTATGAGCAAGTCGACGTCGCCAATAGCTGCCCAGCCGGACCTGACGACCTGGAGGACCGAAGCAGCACTCTCTAATATGATAGAGGGACTGGACTCCTTGCAGCCGGAAGGACGGATGATATACACTGACCTCTGGCTCGAGCTCAGCAGCTTGACGCTGAGCTCCCAATCATGACTGAGGTCAGAATCTTCCCAGGTTAGGTCGGAGAGGCCCTGCGGGAGTGCAGCAAGACGACACTTGGATATATGATGTAGGAGATAGGGCAGGGCAGAACGCACAGGGAGTGTGCACTTCGCGTCGCCGACAGCCCACTGACACGTCACTGGTTGCAGCTGTGGGTCTGCAAGGTTGAGGTTGACTGGGGAGGCTCGGAGACCGAACCGCTCCTCCATGATGTCGGCGACTCTGACCTCACGATACCCTGGCAGCTCGTCCCCATCTTCGGGTCGATTCTCGATATATCCTTCTGCGAGGACTTCCTCAGCTCTGTCGCCCGATACGTCCTTCATAGCGTCGTCGTCGTTGTACGGCCACAAGTCGTGGTCGTCGTGGTCGTCGTCGTCAAAGTTGTCGGACTGGGGATGGGCCTCTTCATCGGGAGCCAAGTCCTGGCACAGATCCCATTCGTTGGAGAACGAGTCGTAGATGCGCTGATTGAGAGTAAACTCGTCCCAACGATCGGCTGCCAACCGACGAGAGGTCAAACGCCGCATAGAAAATCCGCGCTCGTCTTCCCAAATGAAGATGCGCGCTCCCATTGGGTCGCGGACGGGCGGAGCCTCCTTTTTGGCGGCAATGCCTTCCCGTATAGCGCGTCGTTTTTTTCCGCATTTCCGTGTCGTTCTCGAGTTGCTGTTCGTTACGGAGCTTGCGACGCTCCAAGAAAGCGTGGATGTCTTCGCCCGGCAGCTGTCCACTATCTGGGTCGACAGGTGGGAAGTAGCGCGCGGTTCCGAAATCTGAAGTGGCTGGTCGGTTCAGGGAAGGGGAAGAGATTGGCGCTGAGATTAAGCCCAATGAATTGCTTGAGCCGGAGCTCACGTTTCTTAGACTCGTCCACGGAAGAGCTCTACTCGACCAACGACTGAAAGCCACATCTCCTGGGAGGGAGCGCAGATAACTGACTTCGGCTGCATCGGGCACAAAACCCCTGTCGCTCAGAGCTGGTGGGATGGGCTGCTGGTCTGTGAGAGGGAACTGCTGGCCATAAAAAAAATAGAGAGGGACGCGTTGTTTGCTGATGAGAAAACTGAACAGCCAGCGAGCGTGTCGAGGGAGGTATTGATACGGATCGCTCCGCACCAAAGTGAGGTCAAATATCCCTCCCATTCGGTCGATATTCAAGTTTCCCACCGCAGAAGCCTCCATATCGTCAAACCACTGCCAAGGCAATCAAGTGGACCGCTGAAGCGCAGCCCTCCAGTCGCCAGAGTCGGTCGCATCGAGTAGAATGTACATTAAGGTTATCCTTGCCATGAGGGGAAGGAAGGCGTCGCGGGAGCGTATGGCGCTCTTTCTGGCCTGCTGTTCTGTGTAAGCATTCCGCTGTTTGTAGCCGTACAAGAGGGGGTACGTGAAGTGGGTCAACCCCTTGGGCATCTCGCCGGTGTAGAAGCCGGTCATCTTGTCGAGCATCATACGGAGAAGACTCTCCAAGCGCCACCAGCGATCGATAGTCGCCTGCGCAAGACCGAATCGTTCCTCCTCACTGTGGAAGCTAGGAAGACAACGCTCTATTGGGAGCTTCCACATCTTGACGTCGAGGCACTCGAAGATGGGCCCGCGAAATGGGTTGGACCGCGGCAATAAGCAAAGGTATGCAAACTGGTGATTGAGCCACAGCGGGTGATCGAGGTCGCCTTGTTTAAGTTTGTGATACCCGTTAGGCGGTGGAAGCGCGTCTTGTGGTCGCGGGATGTTGAGCAGAAAGTCAGGATCGCCATAGTGGATGCCAAAAATGCCCATATGGTTCCGGATATGGCCGTCGAAGAACGAGACCTGAATCACAATAAGCGGCAGGTATCATAGGAGAAATAGAGTTCGCTTACATTGGGGAACGTGGGGCAGCTAGAGGCGAAGATTTCGTTACTCATTGAGACTGAAATTGGGATGAGCAAATGCTTCCAAGGCAGGAAAAACGCTACACACCGAGGAAAACGAGTCTTTGACGAGCGGGGGCGGCAAGCAGCAATGCGTTGAGTGTACGGGCAGCAGGTCTAGAGTCCAAAGGTTCGCTCAAAGTCGTTTAACCGCCGCGCAAAGCGCCAACGTTCACTCGATATTTGAGTTCCGGGTTCTTTTCAACGCCGCACAAAGCGCCAACGTTCAACGCAAATTTGTCGAGATAGCCCTATATTGGTGTTCAATTTCGTGTCAAACGCCGCGCAAAGCGACAACGTTCAACGCGAAATCGAGGTGGTGGTCAAAAAGCAAGAAGTGACGATGTGACGATGGGTGATGATGATTACAAATCGTCACATCGTGGATCTTAATATGCGTCGTAAAAGCGCGTAGATGGACCTGAGATGGCCTCTCGCGATTATCCAGGTAAAGCTGCGTATATATTCTCTACTAGGAAGCTTTTACAAACAGTGACTACGCGTATATACATTCAAATGGCCATTCTATCAGTCGCCGCGGCGAGTAGCGCAAAGGCTTCCTTCGATACATCGAGCATCCTGAGGTAGGCAGGAGTCTGTCTCTTCAGCCACTCCTGGCTATAGAGAACCTTGGGAAGGCCACACGGAGCTGGGGCTATCCCGGATTGCGCGTCCATGCCTCTGATTCTGGGGGCAGGGAGAGGACCTCGGTGGTTTTTCTTGAACAAGGCGGTTTGTGCATCGATGAGGCTCCAGTAGTCGGAGATGCTGGGCTCACGCCAGACACAAATCTTGACTTTTTAGACGAGGATCTTGGCGTCGTTCACCTCAAGCTCATCTTCTTCCTCAGACGACATTCCTTGTTCTCCGAGACGCTCGAGGATCTCCAGCAACCTCTCCCACGTCTCAAGATCATCTGCTTTCCGGACGTTGGTCTTGATATTGATAGTGAGCTCGATGGTACTCTGGCGGGTCGTGTATTTCTATAGAGAGCCTCAGCATTGTGCACAGTGCGTAAACAGAAGAAGAACTTACACGATGCTTAGATGAAGTGCTTCGCGCAGCAAGCTGGTGTTGCTCCAAGGTGTGCGCTGCACGATCCCTCCCCTCTTCGGATGTTTCCAAGTGCATCCGCTGATGATCGAAGCGTGGCTGAGCTGCCTTCCACTCTGCGCGATACTTCTCCAACTTGTCTAGCATGACATTCTCGAGATGATCGCGGTCGACATCACTGGCGGCAATCCGCTCTTCGCCATCTTGGTCGAGTTGCAAGGCCAGATCGACGACCTTGGCAACCATTAGGCTGTTCCACTCAGATCGCAGGTAGTTAGGTCCGAAGTCCCACTGGAATACGTTAGCCGCTGGTTCGGCGAGACCCTCTTCACAGGCCGAAACATTGGCTGAATCGGCTGGCGTGTGGGTTTGGAAATCTACTGCTCGTGTCACTTGGAAACTTTGGTACGTGGCGCGGCGCAGAATGTCCTGTGGGGCGGCTCAGATTAGGTCGTACGTGGGAATGGAATCGCACACACATTGAGATAGTTCTTTAACTCGCTGTTGTTAATCACGCTCTTTGGCTTCTGCTGCTTTCATTTCTTTGGGGGTGACTTTATGGACCTTCGCCG
This sequence comes from Mycena amicta, assembly GCA_029282125.1. Lineage (NCBI taxonomy): Eukaryota > Fungi > Basidiomycota > Agaricomycetes > Agaricales > Mycenaceae > Mycena > Mycena amicta. The sequence continues at coordinate 220,963 of JARIHP010000080.1, forward strand.
AGACTTCGTCGCTCAAAAGAAGCTGCTGGAGCTTCTCAACCAAGGGAGCTACCGTGGCGACATCCGTGTCGAGCATTTGAGCGAGCGCCGCGGTAGGCTTGAGCTTAGCCTGGGATGGCGAGTTTGATGCGCGGGGCGTGCTCGCGACAGGGATGGCGTTCAGTGGAATCTGAATCGTACGGGTGTTGGAGTAGCGAATTTGATCCAAACTTGCGCGTGTCCCGCGACGAGGGGGTGGTTTCTTCTGGGGCGCCTTTTGACTTTGAAGGTTGTTAAAGCGGAGCTGAATGACTTCGTCGTTCTTCTCAACCTGAATATGAAGCTCAGCTTGAGAGTAATCACGGAGGCACTTGGATGTACTGACCATAAGACGACTAAGCCGTTCAACGTCTTGGTTGAGCTGCATAAGCAACTTCTGCGACTCGACGAACTGAGGGAAAATCGCGCTGTACTTCTCGTGCTAGTCCAGCGTCAGCACGACTTGAAGATGAGCGACATCGAAGCACTCGTACAATGTCCTTAATCTTCTGCTGATCGTCGAAGATTTGCGCCTCCATTTGGCCTTCAAGCTCCCGAGCTTCCGTCATCTCCTTGGTTTTACTGGCGAGTTGTTCGTTAAGGAAGGCGACCAAGGCGCTTTGTTCAGCCTGCTGCTTGACAACAGCCTCAAACTCAGCGTGAAGCTTCTGGTTCTCGAGGCCGAGGTCATAGCTCTTCTGCTTCGCGGCTTTCACGTTTAAGGTCTGCTCCTTGAGCCTGTCCTTGGTGATGGCCAGGTCTGCGCGTAGCTAGAGATACATTAGCTTCAAGATCAAGGCAAAATAAACACGACATACGTTGTCAGTTTCTCCACACGCCGGGCCAGCAACGGAGCGCACTTTGTGTGGATTGGACTCTGGTGGTCGCTGCCGACGCTTTAAAAGATATCAGGGAATGTCCGCCAAAGAGGACATGAGCGCACCATTGGCAAATCCGAATCCAGACGGTCGACTTCCATGCCGCTCATGGCGCGCGCTCCTAACGTAGAACGTGTGGGAGATGAGCAAGCAGCGAGGATTGAGAGGGCGACTTGGCTCCTAACGTAGAACGTGTGGGAGGTGCGCAAGCAGCAGTCGGAGAAGCGATGCGATGCGATATTTGAGCAGTTCAGTTAGCCGAAGAACAATAATTGTCGTTTCGAGTATAATAACGTTGCTCCGAGAGGACAAGGACTCCAACCTGCACGCGTATAACGCCATACAGAGTGGTCGTCTAGCCAATTACGACCCCAGCAACCCTACCGGCGTACAACGCCCGGCAGGTGGTGGTGGGAGTCAAGTTTGATGAGTCCCGATTAGGACTTGTCACGTCAGTGACGAGCGCGATCACATGCCCGCATGCTCCAAGAAAACTCAAGGCGCGCAACTTGAGCGCGTAGCCGTATTCACGCGTGGCTTTGTTCATATGTAGTGATAAACATATATTCACAGTTACGACTATACTATGTCAACACTGGGAGCTACATAGCGATATATTTGACATTGGACTGCGTGCCGTTTGTGAGTCTGCGCAGAAAACAAAGCAGATTTGGTACCTTGGCTCTGCGTGCCTTGGGGACGCGCTCAGCGATTTGCGTGACTTCCGCAAGGGCCTTCTTCTTCGCCACCTCGGTGGCCTTGTGGGACGTGTTCTTGAGGTGGAACGTTAAAATGACCCGAGCCGGCCAGTCATCGGCGTACTTCTTCAGCACTACATGCTTGTGCGCAGCCTATACATCATGAGAATTGCCCAGTTGTACGAAACACTAGTCACCTCTTCAAAGACGGCTTTCAAGGCATCTTCGTCCTGTTGCTGAATGCCTTGAGATGTGTCGAACAATCGGTCCGCTGCGCCGTGGACAGTTATCTATGATAAATCAGTCAGAGGACAGAAAGAATGAAATGGAATAGCGGACCTTGATCTGCTTCGTCGTCTTTGTATCCTCCTTCCACGCAGCGATTCCATCCAGCGCGTGTCGGGACAGCTCTCCAGGAGAGGGAATCAACTTGGAACCCGGTGGCGGCGGGTACGTGGGCGCCAGTTCTGGAGCGAAGGTGACTTTATGTTTCGCGACCGCGCTCGGCACACGCTTCTTCATGGCGTTTGGCAAGGCAGGCTCCAGATCCTGGTGGATGAGAAGAGTGGGGGCGGGCGGGATGTCTAGATCGGTGTGGATGAGGAGTAAAACAGCAGGAGGAGGCGGAGCTTCGGCCTTCGCAAACGGAAACTCGTGGCGAACAAATGAAGACATGGCTCGTCGCCAATTTGCAGGAAGTTAGTGATATTTATTGATGAGCGAGGAGGATCGACACGCTGATTCATTTGCGTACAAGGACAATTGTCTAGCCATACGAGGAATAAGAATTGCGTAGCCGATGGTGCGATGAAACGGACTTGGATGTCCGATGAAAAAAAAAAACAATGGCAGCCTAGCAGCGCCATCGTCTGAGGTCGTAGAACGCACCACAGCCGAGAGGCGCGACTTCTGCGGACGTACAACGTCTCGTGGTTTCAGAAGAAGCGAAAGTGACGAGGTAACGATGTGATCAGGTTACTCATCGTCGGCTCGTCAGCCAAATCGTCGATTCCTGAAGTCGAGCTCCGCACTTCTCTCACCGCTGCGGGACGCTGTGTTGACTCGGTGCGTTGGTAGCGCTCGGGGGATAACGGTCTGGTGGTAGGATCTGTGCGTGTTTTTTTCTTCTTTTTAATCAAAGAACGGGTATCTCCGATGGACAACAATTGCAGTCTTGATGTTCCGACAGTCGCGCGCGCTGCTTAAATCACGCAACGGCGCATCCCCGATGAAAACAATTGCGGACTTTATTCCAAATGAAAACAATTGCGCTTTTAAACAATTAGAAGATGTGAGATAAGGCGACGTGGTTGAGTGCTCGACACGCAATGCCTTTTTTTTTCGCTCGCAAGTCCAAGTCCAACGGGTACGTCCTCTACCGAGAGCTCCGGGGTCATTCAGGCTGTATCATCACGCTGCGAGCAACGGAAGATGGCAGATTCTTGGCCAGTGCAGGTACGACGACAAATTGCGCGTCGCTGAATTCTGTTGACGTGGATGAAGGCGCGGACGGTACCAGGGTCTGGGATCTCCGGAGCATGCGCTCGCTAGCGGCTCCGAGGTCCTCAGAATCTCGCGGAGCCACCACAGCTCTTGTGTGGATTAAGTGCGAGGACGACTTGAGCGAAGTTCTGCTCAGCGGTACACAAAAGGGATATTTAGCTTGCTGGAAAGCGGGCAACCAAAACGCACGCGTTTTTATCCGACTCTTCGGTGATGCTAACACAGGCCACAGAACTTCGAGGAGTTGTATTGCGTTCGGCTCATCGAGCCCGCCGAAGTCACCGGCTTGGCCTTCGATGCTCCGACCAACCGTCTGGCAGTCAGCCATTGAGCTGGAGTCGTGCAGGTCTATACCCTGGGCGAGGACATGTCCCTTGAATTCGTTTTTTCGATCCAGCTCGAGAGTGTTAACGGGAGCGTCAAAGTAGTGCCGAGAAGTATAGCATTCGGGAAGATGCAGGGCTATGGAAGAGAACTCATGGTCTTTGACCTGCACGGCGGCAATATGTGAGCATAGTTCCAAAAGTCAAGCCGGAGACTCACCTATAAAAGCTACACGCTTCGTTCAGATAATGGAGAGCAGTCGTGCCAGCCATGGAACGTCGGCGGACTCATGTGGGTTTTTCTGTCCAACTCGAGTATCCTCGCTCATTACATGGCAGCGGCGACGTGGCTGTCGATGTCCGCAAAGGGGTCTTGTGCATGGATGACCCATCTTCGGGCACCAATCTTTATCGCCTGGAGGACCGCTCGCTCGTGAAGACATTCTCCGTCAGAGTCACGAAGAAGTACCGACCACGCCAGGTGGACTTCTCCGATGAGTGTCGGTTTATTATCAGCGGGAGCGACCATGGTGTGGTTTATATCTTCGACCGGCGTAGCGGGGAAATCGTAGACGAGTTGCGAGTCGACCCGCATGAGTGGGTTCAAACGGTTGCGGTGAGCGCTTCTTCATCGAGACACAGGGTCATACTGAACTGGGAATTGCAGGCCTACGAGTGCGCTGGAGTTTGCACCATTTTCGCAGCCAAGTCGCGCGATATAGACGGGCCAAACAACATCTTCGTGTGGCGCAAGAAGAATAAGAGGCGACTCGGATGGGTGGGCATCGTGTGCGGTCTGGTAGCCTTCCAGTTGTGCTTCTTGGTTGTGCTGGCGGCGGCGGGGTTCGCTTACTATAAGTCCTCCTACGATCCTCTCTACCGCATGTACAATTGAGCTTGCAAATCGAATAACAGCGAAAGGGCTCTGAGTGCGTAAAACGCCCCACAGAAAGACTGCCTCAGGGCTCTGAGTGCGTAGAACGCCCCACAGAGGACCGAGCTAGCGAGAGCCAGCCAGCCACTGGCAACGTAGAACGTCCGCCAGTGGTTGTGGTGGACTTTGAAGAAGAACGATCTGCCGATTTGATCGGATCTCCGATCGTCACAAATCGTCACCCTCGTCGATTTCTTCCAAGTCCCTCTTCCGTCTTGCCACGACCCCAAACCGCTTGCCACCACTGCCGGACGTTCTACGTCGGTAGTGGTCCTCGTTCCAGGGATCTGTGAGGCGTTTTACGCTCTCAGATCTTCCTGTTTGGCTCTCTCGTCGGCCTGTACGACCTCGATGCTGTTCTTCAAGATTCTCCTCAAACACCTGTCCAGTGTACTATTACCTACTGTAAAGGCCTGTGAGGCGTTCTACGCCCTCAGGTTCTCGGGCTTGGCCTTCTCATCGGCTGTACAATCTCGACGCGTTTCTAAAATTCTCCTCAAAAACTCGATTAGAGGCGCTCTGTTCTTCTAAAGACCTAGTACGTCTTCAACGCATCCTATTTACTTTACGGCCCGACGAGCGCGTCGGAACCGTTGGATATCTGAAACGATTCTGACGCGCTCGCGGTGTTTCTTCTTTGAATCCAGCTTTACACAAAATCTAACGACTTGTACAGTGTGCTACTACCTACTGTGAAGGTCTGTGAGGCGTTTTACGCCCTCAGATTCTCGGGCTTGGTTCTCTGCAGTTCTCATGTCCAACGCGCCGTCAAATGCTATCGATTTGGGTCCAAAGCAGGCGCACCGCTCCCGCGCATCTTTGCTGTGTACATTTTGTGGTTCTACCTAATGAAATGTTACAGCCAAGCGGACCTGTAGTCCTTCGGCATGCTGAGGATTTTGATGAGGGGTTGCTTCGGCGCGCGGTGGTGCTGAATCTTGTTAATGGCGGCTTGAAGACTGCGAAAATTTGAGTATAGAGGCAGATTGTAGGCTCAAGAACCTATGAGACGGCGATGAAGTCAGCAACGCGTCGGTCACACATGCGGAGGTTCACGGGTCCGCCCTCGCTCTTCCACACGATGGCCAACTCGCCCTTGATGTCGAGATGCAGATTGTACGGGAGCTGATCGTGGTTCTTGTAAAAGGCCATGTACTCCTCCGTATGAAACCCACGATCGTCGCAGTAATCCACGCCAACGTAGATCTCATGGACGCGGGGCTGGACACGGTAGCCGCCGAGAATGTTGTCGATGGCGATGAAGTCGTTGTGGTTGGTGCGAAAGCCAGGAGTATGGAGAATCGGCGTGGTTATCTGGACGGGACGGCCCAACGTATGGTAGTACCGAACGGAGATGGTCTTGCGCATCTGCTTGCCGTTCTTCTGCGCATGGTCAGCTGGGTGACGGGGAAGTGAATCAAACGCGCCGATGGTTTGACGAGGAGTCTGCCGTTGACCATGTATATATATCGGATGGGTGTCGCGGGGATGAGGATGGTTAGTGGAACGGGAGACGCGTTCTTTAAAGCAGGCTGCTAATTGTTGTCTTCGTTATTGTCGCAATTTGATTGCTGCTCAGCCGATACAGTGTGATGCGCCAACGGTTTCATGTGCTCACGCAAGAGTAGAAGCAGATGATAGTAATTGTCCCGATGAAACGGGCTCACGCAAGAGTAGTTAGTATAAGCAAATGCTTAGGCCTCATAATAATAATAGTAGTTGTCCCGACGAAACGGATAACGCCCTGAGCAGTATATTTAACCTTCGCTCTTTGCGATTCTTTTCCCGTTCTCTTAGTAGGCTATTGGGGGCGGCGAGTCACAGGGTATTATCCATAGTATTGATATTGGAGGTACGAGGCACATGTAGAATACTTTGCTTCAGGCGTTTATACCAACTCGCCGCTATACGAACGGATCTTCATCTCGCCATCGACCGGTACCCTCCAGTTGCGAAAGATAGCGGATTAAATCTGGCCTGCGGCGTTATCAGTAACAGCATATGTACATTGGTTAGGCAAGTGGCTTACCATGAGCGGAAACGGCGATGCATCTCGATCTCGTACCAAGTCGTCGTAACAGGCTGAGCAACAGCGGACTCGATGTGCCTAATCGCGTGCGAGAAATCCTCGTACAAGACCGCACCGGGGTCAGACGATGGGGGCGACGGCGTTGGAAGAGTTGAGCGCCAGGTGGAGAAGGAGTGAGCTTCAAACGACGCTTCATCATTCGAATCCATGTTCGATGCGGCAAGGGAGCTCGAAGGGGAGGCTTCTGTTGAAGGCTTTGCTCTCGGACGAGCTGGAATGAAATATTCTGTTGATAGATAACTCTCGTCCAGCTCGATATGAAGCGATTCGGGAGTTGAAGGTGATGATTCGGGAGGGGGGGGTGGGTGAGGAGGGTGATGTAGGGGCTCGCGGAGGGTAATTCTCATCCAGCGCGAAGTAGTAGAATCGTTGTCGTGACGGTGGTGGTAGAGGCACTGTGCAGCCCAGATTCGCAAGACCTCGTGCCAACTCACGATGTGGAGGCAGAAGAATGGCTTGCCTTCCGATTTCGCTTCCACGAGGTCTCTGCGTCGAAGTTAACAATGAATCAGAACGACGAACAGAACATACCGGCTCGTATATGCGCCAGGCAATGCGCCGCTGAGTACAACATAGAAGGAGACGGCAGCGTGAGGATCCCTTTTGAGGTGCTCCAGCCCCACACCGGCGTAAAAGCGAGGGCGGCAGACGGCCCGCTCCCCCCTGGCCTCGGGCATGGCAAGTGAGCTACCAACGTAGAACGTAAAGCAGCGGCAAGAGGAATTGAACTGCCGACGTAGAACGTACAGCAGTGGTGGCAAGAGGGTTTTTGAGTAGCGAAGAAGGACTTGATAAAATCCGATGGATGTGACGAGGTGACGAGTAGAGATCCGGGCAAATCGGCACCTCGTGGTTTCAAGTCCATAGCTGGACGAAGGTCTTTTTGTTGTTTCGCTAATCGTTGTTCGCTAATCGTCCTGCAGGCTTCAGAATCTTGATATCCCCGTACAAATATGCCAGTTGGTCTCGGATTTGCAATCAACACATTGTATTTGACGAAATATCCAGCGCCTTGAGAATCACGCCTTTGGAGGAAACAGAGGATGATATTGGGTACACGTGGAATACGATAGGTAGCATCTGAATACAACTCGTTTCTCTACATCGAGGGTTAGCATAGCATTTTAAGTGAGCAAGAAGAAGAAACACACTTTGAGGCGAGCCTTTTACTTGAATACTCGGAGCTATTGATTCTTTTATCGATTCGTCGAGCAGGCACAGCAGAAGAGGTGCTGTGTCGCCCTCGACCGAGTCGCGATGCGTTTTGAGGGGGATATGGCCTCAGTGGGCGGTCGGATGGCAGTATCAACGAATAGGGCCTGCGAAAGCCAACCCCTAGAGTCTGATGGCGTAAAACGCCTCACAGGCCTTGATAGTAGGTCGTAGTATGCTGTATAAGTCGTTAGATTCTGTGTAAAGCTGAATTTAAGGAAGGCACAAAAGCGTCAGAATCGCAGATATCCGAAGACGGAAGCTAGTACGATGCCGACGCGCTTGTGGGGAAGAACGGGATGGTGGATTTGTGGCAGACATACCGTTTATTTGAGCGCCGCCATCGTCGAAGGTGCGGCCAGCACTTTGAAATGTGTGCAGCCGACGAGAAGACCAAGCCCGAGAGTGTGAGGGCGTAGAAAGCCTCACACAGCCTTCACAGCAGGCAGGAGTGCACTGTAAAAGTCATTAGATTCTGTGGAGAGCTGGATCCAAAGAAGAAAGAATACGAGCGTGTCAGAATCGTTTCAGATATCCAAGGTCGGAAGCGCAGTGCGGTTCCGACGCGCTCGTTGGGCGGAAGGTGAAGGGGACGAGTCTCAGACGTACCGCGTATCTCTGAGCAGAGAGCGAGTCAATCGTCCAATGTTTGAGGAGAATCTTGAAGAATAGCGTCGAGGTCGTACAGCCGACAAGAGGGCTAAAGCCAAAGATCTGAGAGCGTAGAACGCCTCACAGATCCATTGGACAAAGACCACTGCCGACGTAGAACGTGCAGCAGTAGTGGCGGAGGGTTTTGGGCCGTGGCAAGACGCAATAGGGACTTGGAAGAAATCGACGATGGTGACGATTTGTGACGATCAGAGATCCGATCAAATCGGCACATCGTCCCTTCTTCCAAGTCCACCACCACCACTTGCGGACGTTCTACGTCGCCAGTGGCTGGCTGGCTCTCGCTCGGTCGGTCATCTGTGGCGCGTTCTACGCACTCAGAGCCCCGAGTCAGTCTGTCTGTGGGGCGTTTTACGCACTCAGAGTCTTTCGCTGTGATCAGCTGGATCGTCGCTTATCGTCGGCCCACATGCGTAGGTTTTTGTCTCCTTCGCTAATTGTTCTGTGCTAATTGTTGTGTAGGCTTCAAAAGCCGCCTGCTCTTTGGTTTCCTCAACAAAATGAGCTTCTCTCACTCTGCTTCTGCTTCGCGCGGCTCGCGCAGCTCGAAAGTCTTCCCGGGCCACCAGCCTGTCTGTCAGTTTGTGATCTACGACGTGCGGCATCTTCACTGATATTATCTGTAGACCATAACTTTTGTTGCCGCTGCGACATCTGCCCCACTTGCGGCTCGTCCCCACATTCGACCACCACAATCCCCGTGCCTCCCGCGCCAGTAACACCGCCCACCCTTCCTGGCGGTCTGGACCTATCCAATGCATCCACGAGCGGTATGTTCCTCTGCGACGTCTCCCATTTCATGACTGACTCATCGATTTCAGAGCGAATTCTCCCCCAAATGCCTTTCCACCTCTTGGTCACGCTGTTCCTCATCCAGACCCAACTCGCCGGAGACTGGCGCCCATTCGTCGTGCCTTATGCCCTCACCCTCATAATCTTCTGTCTGTAAAGAGATAACATAACATTCCCCAACAAAATGCCCGATTCCACTCTTGAGATTTCCCCATTCATCACAAGGCGTTCCATAATCACAATAAGGTCGCACTCCACTTATAGTCCCTCCGTCCCTCCCTACCTCTTCAGTCCCTCCGTCCCTCCCTACCTTGGCGAGCCTGCTGACGTTCTACGTCGCCAGATCTACCTCCGCAAGCCTGCTAGACGTTCTACGTCGCCAGAAGCACGCATGGTGCGAACGTACTGGTGCGAGGCTTGCCCTCTACAAGGTGGCACCAATCATGCGGTTCCAATCAGTCAGCGGGCCCGGCACCGAGCAGACCTTGCGACGTTCCAGGAGAAGCAAACCGTGAGCAATCCGGACGCTCCCGATGATGTCAACACACTTGCGAACGTCTTCACTGGACTCGTAGTCACCGACGATGGTCCAAACGTCCGAGGACAGCAGCACTCGAAGCTTTTCAGCTCTCGCGACGACTTTCAAGCTTCCATCTCCGATATCCCGCTTGCATTCCAGCCGCCTCCGCCCTCAGAAACTCTCGCGAGTATCGAAGCGGTCGTTAGTGCTGCGCCGCTACGCACTGCGCTGCCTACCAGAAAGGCGCGACGTGAAAGCACGCTTGCCGAGATCTTGGATCGTATCCGCACGGCACACAAGACATTGGACCTCATATATGCAATGTACGATGAAAAAGCCGACCCATCCTCCATTCGCATGGCGCTCGATGCCGCCGCAGAAGTCGTCGTTGCTGCAGGCAAGCTTTTGAAGAGCGTCCAAGCTTCCAAAAACGACAAGGAGCTCGCCAAGTTGTGGACCAACGCGTACGCCGAAGCTGTTGCGCTTGATAAACTTGTCGACTGCGTTGGGGTCATTGTACCTCCGACCGATGTGGAGGTAGATGAGGTCCCAGTGGAATACAATACAGGTAAGCCGATGCTACCATGCCCGATTCCAATGTACCGATTTATTTTCCCTAGAGCATCACTTCGAGAATCCCATCAAGGACCACGACGTTCTGTCTCAACTCGTAATCCTTTTCGCAATCATCTCGAACGTTATCATCGGCTTGGCCACGAACCCATGCAACTTCCTCCTCGACGCGATCACCATGGCCATTAAGGTCACCATGTCCCAGTCGTCTCCGGCGGGGTACACTGCCCAACAGCGCGATATTCTTTCCCAGCTTCCGACGACCTTGGAAAGTGCGTTAAAAACTTTCAAGCTTGAACCCAAGACGAGGATCCTTGCAACTTGCCCGTCGTGTCATCACACGCACGAACCGAAGGCAAATCGACTTACTGGGGAGCCCATTTACCCGACTCATTGTCAGAACTTGGTCTTCAAGGACAAGCATAGCCCTTCAGTCCCCTGCTCGACGCCTTTGCTCGAAGAACGCCACAAGAAACTGCGGCCTATCAAGCCATTCGTATTTCCCGACTTCACGGACCACCTCGCCTCTGTGTTAGCCGATCCCGGGGTCGCGGCAGAGTGTAACAGCGCCGTGGACAAAGCTTGGGCGGCCGTCCAGTCGGCTATGGCTACAGAGCCTCCTGGTCGTGCGTCCCCCGACGAGGTGAACAATGTCTTCGAAGCGGAGTTCCTTCGCACATTCAACGGGCCCGTTCCTGACGAGCTCTTCATCAACCGCGGTGGTCGCATGAGGCTTGCGTTTCAGATACTCCTGGACTTTTTCAATCCGCATGGCATGCGAAAACGCGGCAACCATGACTCTGTCGGAATTTTGGCCGTTGTGAACCTCAATCTTCCCGAGGATATCCGCTATCAGAACGATTACATGTGGCTTAGCATACTTCTCGGTCCACATGAGCCTGACCACGACCAGATTGGCTCATACATTCGCCCAGTCATCGACACGTTCGTCGCAGGCTGGACACACGGAATACGCCTCTCTCGCACCGGTCTGGACGACACAGGATGTGTGGTCGACGTCGCTATCGCCATAAACGTCAACGATCTTCCTGCTACTCGCAAAATGCTCGGCCTCGCTGGCGTCGGCTCCCACCACATCTGCACCGTCTGCAACTGCAAGGGCGTGGCGAACACACATCGTACCGACCTCGATGACCCCGCTTGGGCTAAAAGGGAAGTCAGGGAGCTGCGGCGCTGGGCATATGCTTGGAAGAACGCCAAGACCCAAGCGCAGCGTGACAGAATCTTCGAAGAGCATGGCGTGCGCTGGTCTGAGCTCTGGCGGTTACCGTACTGGGACCCAACTCGGATGGGCGTTGTCGACTCCATGCATTGCATCTTGGAGGGCTTGGTACACTACCACTGTCGTCGGGTACTCCGAATAGATGCCAAGGTTGCCAAAAAGAAGGAAGGAATTGGTCTTGCGTTTGACCACGACTGGCTCGATTATGATCCCGACGAGTGTCCTAACGACTACCAGCTGAACAATCCGGAGCGGGAGATACCGCACATTCTTTGAATCCAAAACAAACTCCTCCAATCTCTCCAAGACGACAACGACAACACTGGTGAAGACGTGGCCATGTCTGTACCCAAAGGGAATGTGGTGCCCGCAATCAGCGAGACAGCTATGTGGAACGCGCTGCACGGTAACAACCTCCCTGCTCTTCGTTTCGTGGCATTTTCCCTGGATCTTGACCTTGAAGGCGCGGCCACCAAGGCGGACTACTGCAACAGGCTTATGGCGTGGGTAAGTAACTTTTTTCCTCGGATCGCTTGTACTGACTATACTGTAGCGTCGTACTAAACCTCGCCGTGGTCATGGCGGTCGCGTTCCAAAGGCGATTAACTTGAGTCAAATCAAGTTCATTCAACGTGTCATCGCCGACACCTCGACCCCTTCCTGGGTCAACTCTGTGCCCCGTAACTACGGGGAGAGCAACGCGGGCACTATCAAAGCCGACGAATGGCGTACTCTGGCCACATTATATCTCCCGATTGCACTCGTGCTGCTCTGGGCAGATCGTCCTACGGACCAGCATTCTGCTCGCCTACTTGGGATGTTAGACCACAGTATGGCGCTTTTCAGCGCTGTAATTGCTGTCTGTCGCTATACTATGACGGTCGAGCGCGCCACAATGTACCGCGATCTTCTCAAAGTATGGGTGGACGGCCTCCCCGTTCATCATCCTCATACCCGAAGTCATGCAAAACGGCCTAACATTCACGTCGCCTTCCATATATACGACTTCCTTCTCCTTTTCGGGCCTGTGATTTCATGGTGGTGTTTTCCATTCGAGCGGATGATCGGCTATCTGCAAAGAATCCATACCACCAACCGTATTGGGGGGGAACTCGAGGGCATCCTCACAAGGTCCTTCTTCCGAGGTGCGACTTTGCGACGCTGGCTACGTCGTCAGGATTGTCCGGAGATCATCAAGCAATTCAAAGCAATCTTTGATCGTAGTTTCACACCTGCCAGTCAAGCCGTGGGCAACTCCCCTCCTCTGGTCAAGGATGGAGATCGGGCACACTACATGTTCAATGGTACCAATTTCTCTGGCGCATCCACACACCTCGGCAACAGTCTTGTTTTGTATTATCCTACGACCTCGGCGAGCACGCCAATCGCTGGAAGCATCGAAAAGATCCTCTCGCGCATGAGAGAAAACGTCTTTTATCATCCGGCGGCAGGCTCCATTGCCTTCAGGGCAGTTTGATCCCTTCCTGCGTTTCAAGCCGTTCTTCCCTGCCGAGACAGTAGTCCGTTTTCCGCCACTGCACGTGATTTCCCCATTTGGGTGACCGGTCACAAACCGCCGGAGACCCACCGGAGAGAGCGTTTGCAAGCTCCCTCGCATCGCTGTACTGCCGTGAAGTGCACAAAATGAATAAATACCATGTAATACCACTATAGGGCTAAAAAAAATCGAAATAAATACATAGACTACTTGCCATGGCCCACGCCCCCGTCCTCGCCGCCGTTCCTGTTCCCACCCACGTCCCCGCCCACGTCCCCGGCCTCGCGCGGTAGGAGGGAGAAGGAGGAGGTACATCACCACTGCGCGCGCACAGGGACGGGCCGACCGTCTTCGAGACAATGGTCGTAGTTGGCGGGAACAGCCATGCAACGGCGGTAGTCGAGGTGGTAGCTTGCATAGTCGCTGTCTTGCTCATCGCGCGTCCATCGAGGCCACCGCGGAAGATCTTGGATCGCCTGTACATGCGCAGGTTTGTCATGCGCAGGTTTGTCGGGATGTCCCAGCTGACAACGATGAGCTCATGACAAGCAGGAGGTGGCGACGGTGATGCAGGGGCAATGCGGGCCGAGTCCGCGGGGGAAGGTGTGAATGACACAGAGGTTATCGCACTGGCGAAGAGGTCAGAATTGAGAGGAAAGGACACAGCAGGCGACGTACATAGAGCAAATAGCAGCCAAAGCGTTTGAGGCAGGGGTTCTTGCAAGAGCTTGGAGTGGGGCTTGCGGTTCGGGCAGTATCGCGGTGGGTCGTCGATGTCATAGGTCATCGTGCGAGGACGGTGGTCGTCGTGGGGAGAGGAAAGAGCTTGTTGACGCTGACGTGGCTAGTGACGCTTCGGCGTCACCCGGGCGTTACGCCGGCCGGAAGCACGTGCAGTGGCGGAATTCGAACACTGTGCCGAGACGTATTCGTCAAAGATGCAGGATATCATGGATACTGTCGACCCAGCCATGGTACTCTCGCATTGTGCACGATTTGAATTCTCGAATGACCGTGCCGTAGTTCTTAACCTGTCGAGAAGCTAACCACAATACACTTTTCTTTTGCTCTGAGTGACGACCGTCTGCCGACCATCTGCCGACGGTCGGCCGATGTGTTTTATGGCGCCACAAACCTGAAATTTATTGTCTGATTTCGAGCGCCGACAAACGGCAGTCTAAATTTCCGATTAAATCTTCCTCTAAACGCAATGTGAAATTTCAAGTTTCAATAGGGATTCCTCGAGGGTTCATATGTTTAGTTTGAAGGTCAGTTTAGACACCCTGTATTCTCTATGTTTTACGATGAATTTATACGCCAGCCAAACCTGTTGCGATATTTGAGATTTAACGAAGCCCGATATGGGTCGGAATATATTAAATTTGTGATCTGATTTAGATTCTGTCCAAATTTAACATATCGGATCTAGTTTAGGGGAAATCTATACTTGATCCTAAACTTTGCAATTAGAAACTAACGTAGGGAAGCCCTTAATTCCTGATCCGCCGCTGTGTCTACACAACCACCTCATCCCGCACGTTCTGGGGTCCTGGTGCCAGGCTGGCAGGGGAACTTGAAGGCGACTGTCCGCGGCGCCGAGCGAATGGTCATTCATCGAAGGTTGGCTGTCATCCACGCAAACTTGCCCTGCCAAAGAGCCTGTAGCACAAGAGTGCGTCAGCTTCTTACCAACACGCATAGTCAAAGGCATGGACACCCACTACGAACGTCTTTCTCGCTTCATCACCAGAAATCTGGGCCAAACACAGAACACAACCTTCGGGCCCAACCACTCCTACTTCTCCTCCTGGCCCTTTGGGTACATATCGGGAAATCTCCCTGCCACGCTGGAAGACTACATCGTGGACCATGCAAAGGCCAGTCATCCTTTGATGGTGACCCTGGGTGCAGAAGGGACATATGTCTTGTTCGACCAATATAGGTTAGATAACGGTGGAATGCCAGTGAAAAGGCATCTCTCGTCACAAGGGCAGAACATCTATCCGGAAGTGGAGGCATTCTTTGTCCCTCTGGAGGGAGTTCACCCGCCGGCGTACCCACGGGGAACGTTGAGCGTACGTTGGTTCCTCTGTTCTGGCCAGAGACTGGGTTGACCATCGACTATGTTTAGTACTTGGCGCTCAACCCATACGTCCCCGGCGAGTACTTTGCCCTCTTCACACATAACTCCACGAGCTGGAAGCTGCCACAAGAGTGGTCAGACGCCATTGTTGACACCATCACCAAGAACGGATGGACTGCGCACCGGCAGGTGCCAGGTCCCAATGGCCCACAGTGAGGAGGCTATTAGCGTGCAGTTTACGTGGAGCACATGCATTGGTGTGTAAAGTACAAGAATTCAAGGAAAATAAATCATCGCTGCTATTGCACTAAAGAAGTGGGAAAGATATACAGTCTTATACAGTAGCAGGGAGTTGGGGATTCACCCTCGACAAGACGAGGCGGGGTGTACACGAGCTCGTGCGGTTGCTCGACGAAGCGCATCGGAGCAGGCACCCCTAGCTGTCAAGCAAGCGGCGATCATTTTGTTGGCCGCAGGCGGATCATTGCCGTCGGCGGCAGCGTGAGAGTCAGGCAAATTTTCTTGATTCCGTTCACGATTGCCGTTCCCCATGGACTCGGTCGGACGAGATGTCCGTAAGTGGTTACGTGGCCTGCGACTGGGGAAGGCGCTCGCCCAGGCGAATGGCGGCATTCGCAGCTTGTTCCGTTCCACCATGGAACCAGACGTCTCGCAGCCTTTCTGGTCTTCAGATTCATTCTCGACGACACACTCTCCTCCTCCCTCCTCTCTGACATCCAGCGCGTCTCCCGCGAAAACGGCGTGCCACCCACCCGTATCTCGTCCTCTCTGGACGAGATTTCCGAAGATTTGGCTCGGTACGACGCAGAGATTGCGCGCCTGGCGGCTCACCGACAAGCCCTGCACGATTTGCACGAGGCTGGCCGTAGCTTGTGGTCACCAATCCGACGGCTGCCTGTCGAAGTTCTGACGGACATCTTCGCAAAATCTGGCTCGACTTTCGCGACCTTTGCACTGCGGGCGATGACTTGGGGATTCATTACAACTCCCACTCAAGAGAGCTCATGCTCGCTGCATTTGCACCCCTCCTAGAGCTCTCTCGCGTTCTTCGACGTGGCACAGCATCATCATGCATACACCGCAACTGTGGACGGACATTTGGGTCGTGCGTGCTCCGGGGATGGGTGATGACGAGAGCGTTTCTTACCGCTGGTAGCTCTGCTTGAAGTTGCCGTGCAACGATCCCGAGACGCGCCGCTTCATCTCACTCTGGGCAATTGCAGACTCTTCGACAAATCGTTTCTGGACATTCGTCTGTTGAAGGTCTTGACTGGGTTGGCTCACCGGTGGAAGACAGCGACATTGGTGTGCTTTTGGGAGGATATTCTGCACGTCGCCGGCGGGCTGCCCCTGCTCGAACATCTTGATATCAGTGTCCGGAACGATGATTCACCCAGCGCGGCGCTCAGGCTGCTCGAGGGCTTGCGCAACAGCCCGCGCTTGAAAGCCTCTCTCTCCGGGGCAACCTTGACGCATCCGTGTTGAACCTCGAGGATATATCCCTGGTTCAGATAAACTACATCTCCTTGGACCAGATCCACACCGTCGTCGGCACCTATCTTCCTCGCCTTTCTGGTCGCGTTATGCTCGGCTTGCATTTGTCGGCACCCCCAATAACTCTACCCACTACATACTCCCGCATGACAGCGCTTGGGCTGGCCCTGACTTCTCCGATATCCTCGCATGTGTCGGGCACCATCCTTGCCGTCATTCTTTCCAGTTTGACGCTGCCATGCGTGACTTCCATGGAATTCGAGCCCAATCCGTACTTCAAACACCAGCTACTTCCCTGGCCGCACGTAGCCTTCATTGGCGTCGCACAGCGGTCTGACTTTGCTTCTCATCTGCGAGAATTGCATATCCGCTGGATCGCGATAAAAGACACCGAATTGGTCGAAGTACTGAAGGCGTTGCCGGGTTTGGAGACTCTGGGCTTGGGTGACGACTTTCCGATATCCACGCCTGTTCATCCCGCATCGTCGTCGTCATCGTCATCGTCCGAGGATTCTTCTTCGGATGAGGATAATTCCTCATCGGACGAGGATAACTCCTCATCGGACGAGGATATCGATATCGCTCCCCGCGTCATCGAACCCGCTAATCCGCCACTCCTCAGCCACATGCTCCTCTGCCGGCTCTCTCAGCTGGCTGAGGACACCCACGAGCTCATTCCGCACCTCAAAATATTCAACTACGCGTCACAGATGAACTTCGACCACACCGAATTTCTCGCTTTTGTTTCCACCCGGGCAATTGCAAGCATTCCACGCAAAGGCCTCGAACCATTTACAGTCGAGCTAGAATGGCTCGCTCCTGATAAATCTGCTCTTCCGCCTGTCGACCTCGATTTCCATCTCAACGACCACCTGCAGGAGTTGGTGAACAGGCGGAAGCTCCGGTACAGCTTTCGTGTTTGTGGACCAGAGTCGTGGTAGTCGATGCAGTCCCGCTATCTAGAGGTGTAATGCGTTTCGAAATAGACAAATGGTTTGTGGCGAGGCTTCGAATATCGATACTAGTTGGGATTTATTGTTCTTTTTGACGAAATGAGATCCTTTCCTGGTCTTCCCTTATCCTCCCTCTTCCCCTCTTCCCCACCAGTCTTCCGCCAACAGACACTCCAATCAAATTCCAGCACCTCCCGTAACCTCGAGCGTGTGTCCAGAAACTACGATGCCAACGGGCTCGCAAGGCTGCGGTGCGTCAGGAGAGCAATAACGGTCGGTTCACAGTTAGATGCACGCACAACAA